>WBMV01009017.1:0-87708 GCA_013396655.1 Campylorhamphus procurvoides | reverse complement strand
GGCATCCCCACGCCCTGGGACTGGGGCCCGGCGCCCAGGACGGACTGGGAGGGCCGCCGAAGGAGCCGCCGCCTCCGCAGACGCAGGAGGAGCCCGGCACCCCATCCTCCTCCCCGGAGGACAAGCTGCTGGCCAGCCCGCGGGCCATCAACAACCTGGTGCTGCAGGGCTGCTCGTCCATCGGACTGCGGCTGGTGCTGGAGTACCTGTACACGGCCAACGTGACCCTCTCGCTGGACACGGTGGAGGAGGTGTTGTCGGTCAGCAAGATCCTACACATCCCGCAGGTCACCAAGCTGTGCGTGCAGTTCCTCAACGACCAGATCTCGGTGCAGAACTACAAGCAGGTGTGCAAGATTGCCGCCCTGCACGGCCTGGAGGAGACCAAGAAGCTGGCCAACAAGTACCTGGTGGAGGACGTGCTGTTGCTCAACTTCGAGGAGATGCGCGCCCTCCTCGACTCGCTGCCCCCGCCCGTCGAGTCGGAGCTGGCGCTCTTCCAGATGTCCGTGCTCTGGCTGGAGCACGACCGGGAGACCCGCATGCAGTACGCCCCGGACCTCATGAAGCGCCTCCGCTTCGCCCTCATCCCGGCGCCGGAGCTGGTGGAGCGGGTCCAGTCGGTGGATTTCATGCGCACCGACCCCGTCTGCCAGAAGCTGCTGCTGGACGCCATGAACTACCACCTGATGCCCTTCAGGCAGCACTGCCGGCAGAGCTTGGCCAGCAGGTGAGGGGGCGGCGGGGAAGGGGGGCAGCCCTTCCGGGGCCCCCCTTCGGCGGCTCCTGCCCGCAGGAGCTGCGGGAGCTGCGGGAACGGGGGTCCCGGCGGGTGGGACCCCGCGGCGGCCGGAGCGGCTGGAGGGGGCGGTGGCGGGGCCGAACCGCCCGCCCCCGGCACCGCCAAACTTTTCGTCCTCTCCCTTCGGCTCTCCGGCCGCCCGCGCTTTGGGAACCTGTTGTCATTGTTTATTATAGCCCACAGTTATTTATTTATTTTTTTTTCGTCTCGCAGTGTTACTCCTTAACAAGGAGTTTTGACTTCAGGGCGTTGTAAGCCAAGTCCTAAATCTCATTAGTTATTTTCATAAATAACTACTTTATCCGTGCACACCCTGGTATTGCTGATGGAGGGATGATGTCCCTATTGTGCATGGAAACTTGTGACTTCATAGTCCTTACACCTATGACATGTCAGTTATTTTCATTTAATAAGGTAATGAATCATGATGTCAAAGATCAATGATACGAGGTTGGTGCCAGGAACTGAAAACACAGCATGTAGTTTAACAAGCAGTAGATATACCCGAAATTTATTTTTCTCATTTTAAAATGTTTATTCTTCGTTTTATTAAAAAATGGGAAGATAATACCATCTTCCAGTGTTGGTATTATACAGTGGTGTGGTAGTGCAGAAATCAAACCACACTTCGTGTTATTCAGCTTTTAAACTAATAGGTGCATATTACTAATGACTTAGCAGCAAGAAAAAACTGTAAATGTTATTAAATATTTTAGATAATACACTCTATTAGCATTAAAGCAGAGGATTCTTTGTATCGTCCTGTAATGGGTACCACAACAATTTAACTTTGGAAATGCTGTGCCTTCTTTTATCATCTCTGGCTAACTCACTATATTAGTGTTCTGTCAAGCTTATCACCTTGTTGTCTAATGGATTCTCTCTCTGAAATCCTACAGAAAAAAAAAAAAAACAACAAACCCAAACCAACACTTTGCAGTGTAAAGTATATTTGGATATGCTGCTGATGTAAGTTGGTGCCTACCCTTTGCATTTCAGTGCTCAAAACTTTTGACTTTCAAAAATGAAAAAAACCACCAACTCCTCGTGCGAGATTCTGCACACCGCTGGGGGCAAGCTGATGCTTGTGTCCTGGTGGATTGCTGAGATACCAGCCGGCTTGGTTCAGCGAAGATACCTTTCCAGCTTCAGTGGTCCATGTCATTTGAAGGATATGTAGTGGTGTTCTGACCACTGAATGCTTACAAGTGTCATGGATGCTGCAAGAATCTGATACTCCTGTTGCTGGGAGCTGGCTTTCCCTGTAAGAGGGAGTGTACACAAAGGGATTGCACTTTAAGTAGTCCTAGATTAGATTCTAAGTTCACTGAATGACTTATGGGAGACTCCAAATTCCACAAATACTATATTTTTTTATTTGTAATAGGTCTGTACATCTGTGCAGACAGTGGTATTTAGGAGACCCTTAACCACAGTGGGTGAAAATGTACTGTCACCTTCTCAACTTTAATGTGTGTCTAACAATATTGTAACCAGCTTTTCTTGATTGGGTTCTTTAGTGGTAGTGCAAGGGGAGCAAAACCATTCAGATTTATTTATAAGCAGGAATTAGAACTTACTCCAAATGTTAAAATGTTGGACATGTTGAAATACTTTGTAATACAGAATGCAATTGTTATATTTTCATTTTTGGTCTTGGATGCTATTCCTGGATATTCATAAAGGTTACGAAGGCCCATCTTCGAATCTTAATCACTTTAAGATTTTGCCAAGCTGCCTAAGTGTACAAATGCCCTCTTAAACACGAATGAAGAAACAAAAGAAACATACCCAAGACTACAGAGATTTCCAGGCTTGTCGTTTCTGTTACCTGTAGTTTCTCTAAAGTAGCCATTTTAACAAGTTGACATTCATTCTGTAAAATTTTATTTTAAGGGAGAAAATCTTAAGTTACTATTTTGTAGAAGGAAATCTTAACAGTGAAGTATGTGTGCAAGTACATAAAAATTATTGCACAGAAAAGGACTTTAAAACTTTGATTACTTTTTTCTGTGAGTAATGGTGACTTTGGTAATTTGGAATTTAATGAAAGGTCAGTCACAAAGGATTCACATGTCTTTAGAAAGAGATTAACTGGTCCTCTTGTGCAGTGTAATACCTACTGCACAGTACAGTATGGGTTGGTGAGAAATACAAGCAGTGCAGTGCCATAGCCACCTGCTTCCTGCATGTTGAAGAAATGAGGAGGTTTGCACTCTGTATTAGAACTTGCCAATAACTTTTCTGCATTTTTAAAAATAATACTTTTTTTTGTAACATGCTACTTAAAAGAAACCATGTACACATAGGTTACATACATATCCATATGCACAGTTTGAAGTACTTTGGCATCAGGGCTATTTATATTTCTTGAAGAAAATGGATGGAATGGGAAGCTCAAAATGCAGTGATTCTCCTTTGAAATGTAACTGTAAAGCTAGTGCTCTGGTCGGGGCTCGAGGAAAGTGATTTTGGTTCATAAGAGCCAGTCTATGCACTGTGATCAGAGTTATTTGTAAAGTTTGTGCCACAAATGCACATCCATTAGCACAAGTGATGCTGGGGCTAAGTAGGTACCCAGGTTTTCTTCTGTGGTGCTGTGAAAAACAGTTTACTTGCAGGGATAGCAGAGTGGTTTTTTCCATGAAATTTCCTAAGAGAAGGTAGTGCTTTAACAGCCTTGGGGTTTTGTAAGATTAATTTTCAAAGTACTGCAACTAAATGATCATCATTTGGAAAACTGAGGACTTATGTTCCTGACTTGTGAACCTTGCTGTGCACTCTGAGCTTTAGGACTTCACCACAGGGAGTGGGTGTTTCGGCTTTGATATGACATTAAGTCAGGTGCTCAACTCTAAGCAAAGTTAGTAATGCTGCTAACTCAGTGATCCTCACCTTGGCAGGGCCTCTACTTACAAGCTGCTGTTAAAGTCTCTTGAGGCATAGCAAGTTTTGATGTCACTAGGAAAAGTCATAATTGATTTTGACTTGGAGTGGAGCGAGTGACCCTGAACACTAGGCTTAAATGATGTTTGTCTGTTGCTGGAAGACACAGGTAGATCTATGCTGTGTCATGTTTTCTGTAGTTCTGGGAAAAAATGCATTTAGATAGAGGAATGTTCATCTTCCTAGTTATTTCTTTGACTCTTGGGACTTCACCAGAGTATTGAGTTGATTACAATGTCTCTGTGTTTTATTGTGTAATACAATATGTTTTATATAATACATGGTATGTATTTTCAATTTTTAAAATGTTTTGGGTTAGATTATTACTATGTTGCTGGAAAGAAATTCATTTTTAAAGATGAGTGAGCTACTGAAAATTTTTATGGCTTCCATGTTTACTTGCAACAATGAAAATGGTCAAAAAAACATCACTGCTGTGAAACACGTTGCTTTTAATTTCAATTTTGCTTGTGCTAGTGCACAGTATAGCTGTAGACAGACAAAGGAGCATTTTAGAAAAAATATTTAAACTGTGAGGCTTATTATTAAGTGTTTTACCTAAATATTGTAGCGTTTTTATAGACCATTGCCATGATTTTATGGTTTCACTCGCTTATAACTATTTGCAATGCCCTGTGTTCCAGACAGGCGTGAGAAGGTGGGCTGGGTGGGACGAGACAGCCCCTGATGGCCTGGGAGTTGTTTGTCGGCTGCAGGACACACGCAGCTCCTCTCCACATCGGGGGGTGTTTGGGCTGGTCTGCTCCTCCCAGGATTTGCAGGCAGAGCAGCAGTTAGATGTCTGTACAGCTGCATCAGGTACCTGGAGGCAAAGGGGAGTGATGACTTTAAAATTGGGAGAGAAGGAAAAACACGGAAAAAGAAAGGAGTTGAAATACTCCAGAGGAGAGATGGGTTATAAGTAGCGGAAGCAAGAAAGTACAAATGAGGGAAGAGGGGAGAGCAGAATAGTTTTAAAAGGAGAAAAATCAAATAGGATGCCAGACAGGGCACAAAATTAGCAAAACAAGAAGGACCCTGGCAGATAAAAAGAAGATACATAATGAAACAAAAGGGGGAAAACTAATTCTTGGAAGCAGCAGCATCTGTTGTCAGTAACAGCTGAGTATTCCAGTTTCTGAAAAAGCTGTTTCAGATACAGGAGAGGAAAAATGGATGAGGATCAACCAACTGACATGAGATGGGAAAAGTCATAGGCAGAAAATACAGAATAAAAGAGCACGAGAGAAAGGTGGAGAATAAAGAGACAAAGAGATAAGAAGGCTAAGCCCAACCCTGCTGTTTTATGGGTTATGCGAAGTCCCAGCATGTACAGATCCAGCTGTTTTTGTATACTTTTGTTCCCTAGACTACTAGACCTTGGGGAGATTAGAAGTGCAAATTCTGGTCCTGCTAAAGCTAATTGTAGAGGTGGTTTGTTTGGGTTTTTTTCTTTAATTTCAGTGGGCAGAGGGTGTCATCCAGGCTGTTTGGTGTCAGGCAGTATTAGTGAAAGTGATAGCAAATTAAACAGTGACTGGTGATGAAGGTGATATGACCAGTTTTCATTCAGTGGGGAGGTGGTAACTATTGATGAAGATGGAACATGCAAAGTGCTTAACAGCATGAGACAGTAGCTTATGTGTGGAAGGCAGGTATACAAAGTCTGTTTTACTTACTGCAGAGGAGATCAAAAATTTGAAGAAACTGGTTACAGTTTCCTGCAAAGAAATTCTTCCTTGAATACACTATTTGTCTACAAATCTCACAGTCTGTAGTTCAATTTGACTGCTTTTTCTGTTGAGATTTTTGTAGAGTCTTGGTAGGACGTTTGGTGGTTGTAAAAAAAATTTGTATGTTTTTTCACTGAAATGCATTGTTGTGTGTTCTGATAACAACCACCTATCTCTCCCTTAGTAGGAGAGGCACCAATATTTTGATTTTTAACTACTATTCTTATCACGATTAATTGTGAGAAATATTTCAGATCCCAGAATAACATCCTGATAAAAAAACATGTTTGTGAATTCTTGAACTTTTGTGTTACAGTATGGATGAAGTGAATGTGAGGGTCTGGTTTATTTTAGTGGGCTTTGCACCGGGTTTTTGTGCCCGAATTAATATCAGGAAATTATATGTGTACCAGGACTCAGCTGAGCTGCAGAAGGGAGAATGACACATTAGAGGCTGTGGGGAAGTGAACCACAGACATGGAGTCAGTTTAATCCTTGTTAGTTTCACCTACTTTCCTTACTTACCTTATGTGCATTCATTTGCACTTGGAGGCAGATTTGTGCTGAAGTATAAGTGGAGAGGTGTGAAGTTTCCAGGAGGGTGGAGGCCTGGAGCTCACATTATGGGCAGAGACAGCACTATGGTCCTGAAAGGACTGCCATGGGTCAGGACAGTCCTTGGGAGCCTTCTTAAAGACATGTATGTCCTGACTGGTAAAATCCTTGAGAGCTGTAGTGGCATAGACGGTAGCCAGTTTCTTGGCTCAGATAGAGTACTTGTTGGCAGAAGCATACTTTATGAAGAGCATTTAATGGTCTTTCTTATGGGCCATCATTCCAGCTGCTGTAGGTGAAGAAGTGTTGACAGGTACCTTGTGCAGATAATTTGTCCTGTCAGCCAGTTTCCCAGTCAGAGGTACTACTTGGGATTGTTTCCTTTGTGAACTGGCAGCCCCTTCTGACTTATGTCTTAGGTGATAGGGCTCTTCCACAGGTCCAGCCTACCTGAATTTCACCTCCAGCTGTCCCTTCTCTTGACTCCTCTGATACCATGACCCCTGACTCCTGAGTGCCCCTTCCACCAGGCTACTGACCTTCTACACCCACTGCTCCAGGCCTCTCAGCTTGGGTCTCCAGTGTCTGCCGCAGTTCACTGGACTATGCTGCTCCTTGGCTTTGTGTCACCCTACCTCTTTTAGCACTTGATGCAGCTTCAAGTAGCTGCATCTGCATCTCCAAACTTTTTTTCTGAGGGGAAATCTTTCACGGGATTTCAAAACAACTTGTTCTAGAGGGAAAATTAAACTAAATTTAAAAAAATAATCTTACTAAGCCACTCAAACTGATGACAGAGTGCCTGTGAAAATGGGAACTTGTTCCTCAAATGCTATACTTCAGCAAAAATGCACTTCTCCGTCACCTGTGACAGTCTATGCAGCAGATTTACAGATCATGCAGTTCCCTGAAAGCAGAGCTGCCCCTCATAATGTCCTGTACTGTTCTTGCCCATCCTATGGCAACACTATCTATGACTGTCCTGTCAGAAGTATGTAGGTCAAGGGTTATGCAGAGCCTCCTACATAAGGAAGTTCCATCTCAGACACTAAGTCCTCCTGGAGTGACTTACACTTACAGTGTACCTTTTACAAATGGAGCAACGTAGGATCATGATAAGCATCACACACATCTGTCTTGGCTACCAGTCTGAGACTTTTCTGTTCACTCTTTCCCTGATGTGCATCCCCTTCATGTGAAGAGAGGAGATAGAAAGGAGAGGGTCTTAAAAGGTATGTTGTGGCCTGGGGTCACTATAATTCTTTCTTTCTAGCTGTAAATTTGGAGGTTCTGAGTCTGTAACTGCTGAGCAGTAAATGGAACAGAGCTGTGATGGTGTAATTGTTTGGATTTGTACTTGAAGAGAAAGCACAGTGAGCCTTGAGGGCAAGGGGAGTAAGGAGAGCAAACGTAGAACACAAAATCAGCAGAAAACAGTTTGCCAGGAAAAAAGCTTTGGTTGTGTTAAACCTGTGTTATGGAAAAATCCTTATAATCTGTGAAAACACTATTTTATCTTTTCAAACAACTCCTGTGTTCTAAAATCCAAGCAGTTTTTTAAATCAGAACAAGGTTTGTTATTATCCTTTGCTCTGCATGACCTGAAAAGATTGAGCAGGGAAGTTAATAGGAATCCTGAAATAAGGTTTTGAGCAGAACTCCCCTGCTCTGTAAACAACTCTTTTGTTGGTTTTATTGAAACAGGTTCTGTCTGATATTACAGGTTTACCGAAAGACCATCTAAAGAAATTGAAGAATATGGGATGTTGAAAACTATTAGTAGATACTTTCTGGCATAATTTTTCATATTTGTTGCCTCCCTGAAATTTCCTTTGCAGACCGTCATGCCTAGTACTTAGTAGTCAACACTTGCTGTATTCTTGGAAAGCAGACAATAAACTGAGCAAATATCAGCTGCCAAGTTCAATGGAAGCAGACGGTTTGCAATGAAGCTGGAAGTAAATAGAAGTTTGTGCCACAGTTGGTTCTTCCTGCATTCCCCAACCGCTGTCTTCTTTCAGGGAAGGGAAAAAAAGAAACAGTGGAAAAGATAAACAGTCTTACCTTGAGTGAGCCAGCAGCAAGGTGTGTTTCTTCTCTTTGACTTTCTAAGGAAAAGGAGTCTCAGCTGGGGAGAACACAGCCTCTAAAGCAGAGACCTCCTGTTGACATGGATATCTGATACAGAATCAAACAAAAAAAGAACCTTCTTGACTTTTCACAGTCTGAAAATCAAAACCAAGAATTGATTGAAATTTCCTAGCAAAAAAAAAAAATTATTTGACACTTTGAAGCATTGTATAAAGCATTTCCATTTTACAATCTCTATCTGAAAAAAGTACCCCAAAAGACAAACAAGCAAACAAAAAAACCCCAAAGAAACAAACAAACAAAAACCAAACAAAAAACTCCCAAACCAGCCAAACAACCAAACCCAAAAAAAGGCCAAACAAAATGTGGTGGGGAAGGGAAAGCAATTTGTAAAAGCATTTGACTTTGACTTTTTTTTTTTTAAAGAAGTATTCAGGATAAAGGGAATTACTTAGAAGTTTTTTAGAGCATCAGTATGGAAAATCATTGTTTGCATAGTTTTACTGATAAGATTCACGACACAGGATGTTTTGTGTCTGATTCACTAATTTGCTCTGCTAGTAGAATTCCTTTGATTCACATCCCTTCCAATGCTCCAGATACTCAGTGTGTGGCTAGTGAGGATGCCTTTAGCAGTCAGATCTCAGTGAATTTAGACTTGTGTTCAAATGATCTATTTATGTAGATCTTGTCACTATAGAAGTCCTATTCATGATCTTACATAGGCAACACATCTATTAAAGCCAGTCTCAAGCTATAATGAACAACAGTGTTATGTATGAATAAAACAACCTTGGAAAGACTCCGTATGGGAAACCTACTGAGCATTTTCTGGGGAACGGTACCAGTCTCCTGTCAACATGAAGAATAGACTGGTAATACAGGGAGACAAAGATGAGAAGGACATTCCTCTGTGTTCTTCCCAAAGGAATGCTGCTGGTAGATGTCACTCTTGCAGGATGGTTGCCCACCCTGAAGCTACCTATGGTGTCAGAGGCTTTTGTCCCAAAAGGAAGGGACATTGACTTTAAAATATCTTCCAGCTAGAAGCTGGAAGCTAACTCTTAAAGGTTTACTTAGAGACTGTTCTAAACTGCTAAGAGTAGTGGGATTGGATTAATAAATTAAAATCAGGTATTCAGAGCTCCAAACAGATTGTAATTTATTTTAATACAGGGGATAGAAGGTTATCTGGCAACTTTAGAAATAAAGGAAACTTTAACTTGTAAGGTAGCTTTGTCAGTGTAGCCTGACAGACAAAAGATTCACTTACCCTGAGACTTCTTTATAGGAGGAAAATGAATTATTGTTGCTAAAGCAAACAGTGACTATTTTTTTTCCTTATTTATTTTCTTTTTTTTTTTAAAGCATTGGACAAAATTTTGAAAAAAAATCCCAGTAGATTCTGAGGACAAAGCCAATAATCAGTGTCTGCAGCAGGTCATTCTCAACTTAGTATTTATTTTACTAAACTTCATTCTGTCAGTGGTCAGTTACACGTATTAACTGATTAGGAGCATGTGTGTCTCCTGGATATTGCATCATCTTCAGTGAACATTATCAGGAGCTCTGCTGCAATGAAAACTTACACTCAGGGCCTTCTGCTAAGCATGTCCACATTGAGAATGAAAAGATGAAAAACAAAATCTTCCTGACTGGTTTCCAGGATTTTAGTATTGCTAGAAAGTTCCTTCACATTCTTGAAAGTTCTTTCAAGTATGCTTTGGACAATAAGTGCAGCTTAGAAGTGTCAGAAAAATCCATTCATAAAGCAACTTTCTTACACAGTACGTTTTTGAACATTCTTTGAACTGAATAACTAAATAATTTATTGGTAAGAACTTGCAGGAGACATTATCATGCTTTAGATTTTGACAAAATCAAGATACCCTTTTAGGCCTGTACTTCATCCATAAGGTGAAGGATATTCCTGGCGGGTCAGAGTTCCAGCAGGAGTCTGATCTGCAGGACTTGGTCTGTTGGCTCTGAGAGTCAGGTCCTTCCCCTGGCGGTGCTATAGGCTTTGGAGGAGATTCTGGGTGTATATTCACCTATAGGCTGTGTCGCTCATTAATTCCTTTCATGTGATAACAAAACCTCGCAAAATTCCTTTGTCCAAAATAAATTTTTTGTTGTACCTTATGGCTTTCATCAACTTCATCATTAAACTCCTGGATAATTGTATTTCCTGTCTATTAAACATGGATTGCCAATCATGACTATCAACTATAGAAGCCAAAATCCATTGAAATAAGCAGTTTTCATATGACACTTTTGTTGCACTGAAATGCCCACCCAGAAGCAGAGAAGGTGATTATTGAAGATCTCCTCACATGTGGCAAACATTTTCTTAGTCATGGGCAAATGGATGCCTGCAACATCAGTTCAGAGTTTCAGACTGCAGCTAGATTCTCCATTACATTTATGTTGGACAGAACACCCCTTCAGATACCTTTTGAGGGTATCTGAAGGGTTGTTAAGGTCCATCCTGACTTCTGAAGATGAAATTAAGTCTTTAGTGTTAACAAAAGAAGACAAAGGTCTACAATTGAAATGCTGATTGGGATAGTATGTATCTCTTTGTCTATTACCTTGAGGTTGGTATCTAAACATCTCTGAAATACTTTGTTTCTGCTGCAGATTAGTGCAGCCACTTTTTCTGAGATTCTTGCTACTTGTTTGACGGGATCACTGTCAGAGTCCAGTTTCTCAAATCTTTTATGTAGTGAGATTTGTGCCTGTAAGTAAAATTCACTGTACATTCACCTGCTCTTGCTGGGTCTGTGCTGGTCTTCTATCTGGTTTTGTTTGTGCCTGAGTTCAGTGGGCAAGCACTTGAAGTTCGATTTGGCTCTGCTGCGTTTAAGGACAGCATTGTAGCAGGAACAAGGTGTGCCATCATGTCTGTCAAGTCACTGTCTGAAGAGCTGCCTGGTTCTATCTATATTCAAAGCCATAGTGGTAGCCTATATTAGAAGTTAATTAATGATCCAGGCTTTTGTGTTTGCCATAGCTCTGAGTTAAGAGGAAAATATAGATAAATAGTCTTACTTTTCCTTTTTTCTTTTTGCTTGATGACCATGATCACCTGTACATCTTAAGATGCAGTTTTCTTTCTGTTGTGTAACACCACACTGGATGCATTAAGAACCATAGGACTGCCATTTCATGGTTGTATTCTTTCCTCTTCATTCCCTAAAGCAGAGAGAGAACCTTTATTGCATTGTTTAAAAACTGGAAAAGCCTGGAACAAACCTGTTGTTGGGGCTTGCTTTCTTGACTGCTTTGGTAGAATGTACTTCTACTAATTGCTCAGATAAGGAAAACCCATCAGTACAAGATTGATGGGTATGTTAATAAAGAAAAACAATGTACAAGAAGAGTATTTCCCATTCATGTGTTTTCCATTAACATAAGGCTATCAAGGTTGAAAAAGAGTAGGAGTTGTTGTCAGGAGTACTGAGGTCTCTTAGCGTCTTTTCTACCGATTCCTTGTGAGCTGATAAATTCTCCTTGAGCTCAGCCTTTTGTCATGTGTATTTATGATTAGTTTAGACTATGGGCTAGTGACCTGAGTTTTAGAGCTGATGTGCATCTGCTGCTACCTTTGAAGTGAGTAGGACTTAGTCATGTTGATGGCCATTCAGTATCTCTGAAAATGAAGCCACTTATCTGAGTACTCAAATTCCTTGGTTTGTGTGTCCGAGGGAAACCGTACAAGTTCAAAAATGTTGACTTTGAAATAGGCTTTGGTTACTAGTCTTGTATGCACAGAAAATATATTTCACACTACATGAAGTACCCAGGAACGTAATTAAGGAGAATTAAGTGTTTTAAAGTCTTATTAGAGCAGAAACTGCAAAATGTGTATGGAATAATAACAACATGTGCATGTTCATTGGTGAGAACTAGAGTTTCGGAGTTCAGGTATAAGAAATGCTCTTGAGATAAGATACAGATAAATTTATCTCAGCTTTTTTTGACATGACGTCAGCCTGCCTGTCCATAGTGAATGTTATTTTAGCCTTCCCTGAACAGGACCCACTACTGTTAATTGAACATAAGATGGTTAAAATATCCTTGGCAGGGACACTGTGAATCACAGCATGTAACTGAATACTATATTATGCTGTGAAATAAGGGCTATGAAAAAAGTGTTTCAGATATAATGAAGAGGATTTCACATTGTAATCTTTAGTTATCCAAACAGCAAACATGTAACAATACAGGAAAGGGAGAAACTTTATCTTGCTAATGTATTACACATTTTTAAATTGTCTTCATTGTAGTATTTCTCTGAATTACATTTTTATTGATATCTGGAAAAGTCTTTTGCATACAAGCTGGGATCATTTTCATGTCTTTCATGTTTCAGAGTGTATGTTAAGATTTCAACAGTATTGCTCAGTGCAATATATGTGCAATACTGCTCAGTGCAACATAAATATGACATCATAAGGAATTATTTTTTTCAAAACCTAAATTGTAGCAATTCACACACAAAAACTTAAAAAGGCAGAAATTGGCTCTTGGGAAACACATCTGTATAAAACATGTCTATCTTTAGCTACTCTATTATCCTTGCTTAATTCACAGAAAAACTCTCAATATAGATGACATAAATGAACTAGTTATTTTGAGTAAAAGCACCTGTATCTTCTTTGCCATGTGAGAGTTCCCTGTGCTTTTGGTAGAGACTTTGTATTAAGTTCTTATCAAACTTTTATTAAGGTCTTCTGTTGATGCTACTTCTCATTTTAAACACGTGAAAAAATTAACTATTTTTTAAATATTCACATATAGCAGTACTGCTCCTTCTCGAGAAACAGTAGCTTCTCAGACTGTTTAGCTGAAAAAGTAATGTTAAGGATAGTTGCAGCTGCCAAAGTCTAGAAACTCAGAGTTATATCTGACATTTAATTCTTCACCTTAACTATTGAGCCTTGGCCATTCATTGGATTTTCACAGTGCTTTGGAGTTAGAAGGGAGTTTTACAGATGAAAGATGAAAATCAAAATAAACTCCTTTATCAAGTAAACCTTGCAAGGGCATTCTGAATTTTACAATACACAGGGAGTTGATTGTGATATAACATACAACACAGGAGGGTGGGAATAAACAATTTATTCTCTATTGTTAGGGATGGCCATGCATAACTGACTTATGGCCCTGGTTTGCTTTGCCACTTGTTACGTGTGCAGTCATCCCTAACTCATACCAAAAACAGTTTATCATACTCCCATGTTGCATAGTTTTTATCAAATGTTCTCTCATTAAAAACTTTACTGGGGAGATTGAATGTTTCAAGATGCTGACAATGCCTTTGAAAGCTTTCCCCAGAGCTTGGTCTCACTGACTCGAGTCTGTGCCGACAGTGATCATGAGACAGTTCCTGATATCTACACAGCTACAGTCTGGTGGGCAGGTAACAGTCATCATTTGACAGTGCATAGCAGGTGCAGTGCAGACGTCAAAGGCTGGCTTGTCAGGAAGACTAAGGGACTGTAGCGCTCTCCCCAAGTCAGGAGAGAAGCAGGGGTAGGACAGTATGGGACAGTGTCACCACCCCTGTGGTGTAACTCCTGCCCCTGCATTGAGGGGTTTGTTTCATCCACTGTCAATCCGTCCACCTAAATCCATTTAAAAACAAACAAGGCCATCTGCCAGATGACCATCCTTGCCATAGATGCATTTGTAGTCTGCACTTGTCTTTTGGATAGCCATTTGACAGATTTTATTCTGCAATATCGTGTGGATCAAGCCTGCACCAGCGTGCTCCCTTCCTGAAGGTGGTTCCTTTTCAGCAGTGCGTATCTACAGCACAACCTAGTTAATTTTGCCCATTTTTCTCAAGAGAGGCTTCAATCCTTGTAGGAATGTAAACACGTGTTCTAGGTTGGAGTGAGGCTATGGGTGTGCCTCAGTTGTAAAGCATCCACCACCAGAGTGGATTGGAGCTCCTGGGTGGTGCTTTGACCCTGCTGTGTGCAGCTGTGGTGGGGCTTTGATTCATGGAGTTTGGTGCCTTTCTTGGCCAGAGGTGTTCGCTGTAGACTAGCACACAGAGTGCTACTGGGATGTTGTCATGCTTCGAAAAATATTAGTGTTTGACAAAGGTGCTTTCCATCAAATGTATGGTCCTTCTGCACATTCATTCTTATCAATGGATGTTTTCCAGGCTATGTCACCTTGCTGTTTAACAGGAACATTTTGAGGCTAGACCTTTATTTCAGTGTTATCTCACCCAAGCTTGGTATAACTGATGAAAGTTCAATTATATGTGAAGTGACTATTAAAGCATCAGGGCTCATCTGGGGGTCTGGGCCTCCCCTCCTGTTTTCACTTACAATTGTGCTAAATCCCTTAATGCTGCAAAGAAATCGTATGTTCATCAGGTGGAGCATTGGAGGCCAGGGTGCAGATAACCGCTTTTACTGCAGATGAGACATTGCAGTCCTGTTCTTAAGAACTGCCAGGCAGATTGGGAATCACGGTCACGGTTAATAGCAGCGAATTGCCAGCTCTTGATGGGTGGGTAGTCACTCCTTTCAGTGGTTGCCCCCTGGGGGCGAAGGTAGAAAAACAGAGGGAGGGAATTAGAGTGACTTTGCACAGTTGAGCAGGTTCATGCCGCTGGATCAGTGGCAAGCATTGGCAGGGCTCCACTCTGGGGAGGCTCACAACAACATCACAGTCTCATTTTTACCAATTGGTGTTGCTATAGCCAGTGGTGCACAGGGGGAGAGCAAAGAGAAGGGGGGGAGCCGGGGGCGAGAGTGAAAGCAAGAGCCTGGACTAAATTAAACAAACAAAAGTGCTTGTAAGTAGCATTTAACCCATAACCATTAGCCCAGTGCTGCTAATTGTACTAAACTATATATCTGAAGTTCAGTGTGTGATTAAAGAGTTGGCTCACAAACTCTCTGCATAACCTTAATTTTTTCAAGGTTCTTTGAGTGTAGAATGGCTTATAATAATGATTTTGACTAATACGATTTTTGACATGCAACTTTAATGCTTAACCTTAGTACAACTCCAGAGCATTTCATGTGTATTCAGCTGTAAAGAGTGATGATTTAAAGGGATAATATAAGAAAAAGGTCGTTCTAGAATGAACCTCTAACAAATTGCATAAAGGAAGCTTATTATTCCATGAGTAGAGAGATACGCAGCTTTTCTGATCATTTTTGTGCTTGGTTCAAGAAATTGTTGCGACATGATTGGGAAAAGAAACACAAAAAAATGAAATAGAAAACTGCAAGCAGTGAACTTTCTTTTGATGGTTATGATTTTGTTGCCACTAAAAATACTCCTCAGTAATGTGGTTGTTCATCTTTCCTCTTGTTTTGGGTGAAGAATTCGTTCCAATAAGAAAATGCTGTTATTGGTTGGAGGATTGCCTCCCGGACCTGACCGGCTACCCAGCAATTTGGTTCAGTATTATGATGATGAAAAGAAGACGTGGAAAATACTGACAAGTAAGTGGTTTATTTTTGTACAGTTGTCTTGATGAATTTAAAAACATGGTTAATCAAATTAGACACTTTATTGATTTGTTTCTCTTCAGAGATTTGTTTATGTATCACAAGGGGCTTCACAATGGAGCAATAAATTGAGATTGCAGAAGATGCTAATTTTATAATAGGATAGGGCTAAATTAACATTGGCTTAAAATCATTTCAGTAAGTTTTTTTAAGTAAACTTGTAAGTCTTTCATGCTGCAACATGAACCCATGCATATTTATGTATATATGAATAAAATCCAGTTTAGGAAATAAAAGAAAGGCAGTGTTCAAGACATTTTTCTCAGAGTCAGATCCCTGGTAAGCCACAGTACTAGAGCACACCTTTGATTATCTTTTGCATTTTCATTTCCTTCTTCCAACTTTACCTGTTGTCCACGGTCATTAAAGAAAGGTTTCCTCTGTACTACTCTGCGTCCATTGCTGACAGAAGCATTGGTGGAATATATCAGCTACAATAAACAGTGTATGGAAGCTGCTATCACAAAATTTTTTCACACCTTCTTTTAAAGGTTGATTGTGCTTTAGAGTAAGTATTTTGCCTCGAGCATTGAGATTTGGAACTTATTGTTATGTTGGTTGTGATTCCCAGTCTAACTTGGTCTTGGAATCAAATCATAGCTTCTTGAGTGCAGCAGGCTGTGTGTGCATTAGTTCCCTTGTGGCTAAACTGCCTGCATTGGTCAATAAAACTAAATTTTAACTGTCAAAATTGCCCAAAGCAGTATAGATAAAATAATAAATGAGCAATTTTGATCCATAAATCAAAGCCATACTTCTAAAACTGGACAACTGGTAAAACCTGGATTTCCTAATAAAACTGCTTCTTTTTTCCCCTCAGTAAAACACATTTTGCAGAATTTTGTTCTTCTCCCTTATCCAAAGCCCTATAATGGGATACATCCACGTCAATAATATATACACAGGTTAGGATGAAAATGGATCAAAAGACTGCGATGAAGCAGTTGAAATAATGCCCTTGCAAATGTGCTTTTTCCCATGGAAGATTTAGGAGCCTTTCGCAAAGTGGTGCAATATAAAGAATGCTTAGGTGTAGATGACCTGGACTAATATCTGAGGGTATTGTGGAAGAATGACAGTTGCAAAAGGTTATATGAACCGTGCATTAGAAAAGTCTACAGCATCTGTGCTAGGGAACATACTATGCTTCACATTTTTCAGAATAATGAGATATGATACTCACCTCTGTGCAGTACTTCTGAGAAAGTTCTGAAGGTGGTAAGTCAGTGAAAACTCAGTGATACTGCCTAAGGCAAAAGTGTCCAGGTTGGGTTTTTTTTTGTTTGTGTGTCTAATCCAGTGGCTCACCAGGAGAGGCAGAAAGAATGGATCTCTTGCTTCAAGATATGAACTGTCCACTGAATTAAAGTAAATATCTGCCTAGCTGTAGATATGTCAAATTTTGTAATAATGAAAGTTACTTAACTCTTGGTTACACTGTGTGTAAGTTACATTGTGATCCTGTTACGTTGTGATTCTCTGACTTTGGGAAACTACCCAGAGGCATGATGCCTAAATGCTCTGGCTAAATATCCATTGCTGGTATTTGAGTAAAACCACTGTCTGTGGTGGTGTTGAGAGATGTTTCAGAATAATTTTATGTAGAGAATATAGTCTTTCCTGTGTTGCTTCTAAGAAATAGTGCGGAATAGTTCTCTTTCCTTTATGGTTAATGCATATAACATTTTATGCTGTGATTAAGAAACAATCAGTGCATCTGTTCAATCCTAGCTAGCTCACATTCAAGCACTTGCTACTCAGCACTGGAATTCCTGAATGTCCCAGGATCTGTCTCAGTGTTGGCTGAGACAATGGCTGTCAGATACTCAACCCGCTTGTGACATCAGTAATCCTGTTCTTACAAATCCTTCTAGAAAAGGATACCTCCTTGGCCTGGTCTACAGTTTGAAGAACAGAGAAGAGTGTCTGTCTTTTCACACTAGAAGAGACAAAATGTTAAGAAGCATGATTTCTTAGAAAATATTTTTGCTACTTACCAAATGGCAGCAATAACTATTAAAAAAATGGTAAAAAAATTTTTTAGTATCCCCTTTATTTTCTAACTTAATGTAAGAGGGTATGGGAGATGAATTCAAGCAGAACTTTTGTTCTGTCCTTTCTGTAACATATTGAAGGACTCTACAATATAAGAGTGCAGGGACTTGAAGAACTGTGACTGAGAAGTTTTAGGAAAGACCACAGACTAATGCACTTATAGTGATAGTTCAGTGCAGTCATGGTGTTGTATCAACACACTGTGACATTTAGGTGGGAATTTAAGGTCATTGTTCTAGATTTATTTTTCATATACTTTTTGCAATGTAGGAAGAAGTACATTTTTTTCCTTCTTTACCCTTTTACTTCTTTTTCAGTCCACAGTTTTCAGAGATATATAATCAGCAGCAAAGGCAGAAGAGGCTTTTTTTCTGGCTATTTTGGGGTTTTTTTCGCGTGTTTTGACAGTGCTGTCAGTCCTGACGTTGCAGTTCACCCTCAACTCGGAGCAAAAACTGTCCTACTCATAAGGTTCTGTGATGGGAAGAATCTCAGTTCTTTTAGTCTGATATTTTAAGGTATTCTATTTTATTATCGCCTTAGGTGTATTTGATTTCCTTCTGTACCAGCAAACATTTGCAAAGTCTTTTCTTTAACCTTCTGCCCCACCAGTAGGCTCCCACACACACTGACAAAATGCCATGTTTTGCACTTAGAGGCTTACTGATCCAATGTGAAAGTGCACAGAAATGCCCTCTTCCTTCCTCCAAGCACATCTACATTCGTCGTTTTCTGCTCTCTGTGCCAGTGGCATTTGGGGATAGGGAAGGTGGGAAAGAAGCTTGCAAACACTTAATCCTGAGTGCAGTGGCAGGGCATTGAGGAGCAGATGGATGAGAGGAACAGAATCTCCTCCTGTCACCCTCCACTGAGAGGAACTGCAGAAGTTACTTGTCAGGGCCTGCAGATCCATTTGAGAGGGAGCTGCTTGCCTGCTGCCTTTTTCCTTCTCAGCATGGAGAGTGGCTGTTGCAACTACTCAGATGCTTAGGGCTCCGTGTCCTGCCTTGTGTGATGCATGAGGAACAGAAGATCAACCATCAGAAACTACTGACTCCATGTAAGCTGTGGCACTGCAGTTGGAGCTATGAAGATGGTTGCAGGTGAAACAGCACAAGCTATCGAGTATGACAGCTCAGCAGAGTAGCAATCTCATTTTGTTTCCGCGACAAGACTAGATCTATTGGCAGGGGATCCTGCCCACCTCTCTCTGCCTGGCTAGCCAAAGCACCAAATGCATCAGTACTAATGGGAGTAATTCTAAAGGTATCAGGAAAACAACTTGCCTTGTTCATAGACCCAGGAGAGGAGGGGAAGCATGCACCCATTTCCAATTTTTTACTGTCATCATCTATAGGCAAGAGTGCTATGGCTCAAGGAATCAGTAGATTTTTCATAGTCTAGTATTACTGTGTATTTTTCCTATCTGGTTTTTCTCAGAGGGTTATTTTTTCTATGTTGACAACAAAGAATAAGGAAGAAAAAAAGGAGAAAGTAAGTGGCATTTTACAAAGATCTTTTGCCACCTAATTTTAATTGATGTGGGCACAACCTTAGTCTGAGATTATAAATAATATTATACACATCATAATGTGTACAATGTTGTTTAATTTGAAACACTTACTGCACAGTTGTGCCTAAGTGAAGTAGAGGCTCTTACAGAGTGTATGGCAAAGTACAGCAAGTATCTTCACTGCATGGTTTCTTTTCAGGCTTGCCTATATGTGCACAAACACCAGTTCACTTTTTAACTGAGTGCTAAATATGTCACATAGCAGCAACAGGCTACCACTGCCCAGTGACAGAAAAAGAACAGCTTATGGATGTTTGACGGTCCTTAGAAACAGCAAAAGTTTTCTCTATTAATGGGGTTTCATTATTCCATGATATTTTGCAGTCTTCATAACTACTTATTGGATGTGGGGCAATGGAGAGGGTCTCTGTGTCACCACCTCATGCCTCACTGCTTCAAACCAGCCACTGCTGCTTTGGTTTTAATTACCAGCTATGGTCCTGCCAGGAGTCCTTGTTTAATTCTAGAACTCCTTTGGTTCGTTGTTTTAACTGCAATGTTTAAGATTAATTAAACTTTAAGGAAGTGAAACAATGTTTTGTTTGTTAGAATGATTTTATAAAAATTGCAAGTTTCAAAATCCAGAGCCTATAAAGATTTTTTTGTGTTCAGAATTGCATAGCTTTCCCAAAAACCCTACTGCTAAGGCAATGATGTATTACTTTCACTTTCATTATATGTTTTTAATCAGAGCGTGACTTCACACTAGACAAAGCGATGCTTTATGCATGGTCTCCCTTGTTTTTTGCTAAAATCTTTTGACATGATTAATTTTACTTTAATGCTTTTGTCTTGTTGTAATGGTAAGGATGACGGGTATAAACCAGGGCAAGAAATACATGCTTTTCTGTCATAATGCTCCTAAGCATTTAAAAAATATATTAAATGAAAGAAAAAAATATCACAAGAGAATGATCTAACTGGAATTAAATTTCTTGCTATGTGAACAGAGAATGCAAGAAATAAATAAAAATGATGCAGTCACTGTTTTAGGTGGGGGCTTTTTGTATTTTTTTCCATAGCAATTTATCCATCTGTCTGATTAGAAGTGATGACTAGAAGAGAAATTGTGTCTTACACATTTCTAGATATATAGCAATTCCTTCTTTCAATGCAAAATTCCCTTTTCTCTAAGGCACAAAAGGGTAAAATACTGGAAATATTACTGAAGTCTTACATGGCACTTTCCATCCATGCGAAGCTGCAGCAGATATTTTTTTTCATATTGGTACTTTTGTTTTTTTTAATAAGGTGTTAATTGTAACATTTGGTAACCTCCTTAGTTCACCACATCATCTGGGTGAACCACGGAGATGATTCAGTGAACATCACAATAGTATCAAATATATGTATGGACAATAATGCATTTATGCCTTGAGATTGTAATAGGTTTGGATTTTAATCCAGTATAAAAGTTAACATTGTTGTCCAGTGAGACAGTATATTTGGATAGGAAAGACAGGGAGATATCCAGAACATCGCCAGACTGGAGAGTGTAATCAGGATGACCAGCATCTATTTTCAGGACACTTCTTCCAGTTATCATTTAGGCTTTTTTTTTTTTTTTTTTTAATTTGTTATCTTGACCTTCCTGCTCTTTGCTAGCTGTATTTAAGTTTGCTGTGTTTGGATGTGTAAAGACAAACAATGAATCAGGCACTTTGATTTCCCTCTCCATCCCTCTCCTTTCTGCCAGCAGCAATCACACAGTATCAAGGAGTTCCCATTTATTTGTCTTCCTCTGACTTGCTGATCATAATGAGCAGCTAGTAACCTTTTCATCCTTGTTGCTCTGATAAAGGCAGTCCACCTTCTCCTTCCTTCCCCAAGTTGACTGTGCTTTCATTTTTACATGGAACAGTCTCCTGCAGGTAGTCTGGTCTGAATGCACCATCTTTTTATTTCTGTCATTTTGACTTTTTAAATTTCCCTTGAATATGTTCTGTGACAGTGCAACAGTCCTCCATCTTCAGTAAGAACATTTTGAATGTCAAGCCACCACATGGTGGTGGTTCTCAAAACCCTATGAACATCGTTATTTATATATTTTATCCAAAGGGAAGTCAAATAAAAGGAAGGTAGAATGGTTTTCTTCATGTCATAGTCAGTATGGGAGAACCTGGATCACTTCACTCCCCAGCCTGCATTGTTTCTGCTGGAATAGGTTATATTTCTTTCTTCCCTGTTTTCTTTGGCAGTTCTGTGCTGTTCATTTGCAACAGCTTTTTATGTACCGAGTGATACTTTGTCCTTCCTGAGCAAATTAATAAAACTCCTGTTCCTTATTTTTCTGAAATGGCTTTGGAGACTCTGAGAACTTCTCAATCCTTCATGTGTTGGAGTTCTTTTCCAGGCTGGTTACTTCTGAGACAAACAGTATGATTATGGCTCACATTAGAGGTTCCTAGGAGAAATTTTCAAAGACTTAAGTGTCAGCTTAAGTACCACCAGTTGTCTAGCACATATTGTGCCTTTGAAAATGCTGTGTCTCTTAAGTAAATACATCCAAATCATGTAAAGCTTTTACTTTTTTGAAGAATGATATGATGTTAGAAGCAAGGGTTTCCTCCTTCAATTTACCCCAAATCAGTTGGTAACTGAATGAAATAAGTCATGTTTTCAAAAATTGTGTCAAGTCAGATGGACAGGTTCTCCTGATAAATGCTTGTTCTAATTTCTCCCCATGCTTTTTTTCCCCCTTTTTTGTCACTTGTGAGAATATTGCACACTCGCTTTAGTCAAAAAAATGTGTCTTGATGAGCACTTCTTGGCAGCCCTGATAAATTTTATCTCTTACTCCATTTATCCAGCAGTTGGGGATGCTGCAGCTTCTGCTTCAGTGCTGTGTCAAGGATGGTTTCAGCACTGCATTGAAAAGCTTGAGCAAGCATTAGCATATTGCTAAGGCAGTAGTCTTTATATTGGCCACTAGACAGATGTAATAAATGTGGTAGATGTATGTAGAATTGTGCATGTACACATATGCATGTGCTTGTATGTATGCTCCTCAAATAAACGCACTGATTGCACTAAAAGCTAATTTTAAACATAAATTTCATTTATATTTTCCATCCTTAGATCATTTTAAAAGGTTCAAGAGCAGGAAAATATGGTCACAAAAGAAGAGAGATTCATACACAGAAAACTTAACTGATTGGTATGAATATCCAACTTTAAGCCTGGATTTAAGAGATTAATTCAAGGTAGTCATATACACTGCCAATAAGCCACATATTTTACACATACAGGGAAGTGAGAATATAAAAGTGAGAAACATAAATACAGTGAAGAGTATTTTTTCACCTGTGACATACCAAAGGTTAACCACAGCTCCCATTCTGAGGTTGGTGCATGGGAATTCAACCGTGCAAGTGCCATTAACAGTGAATGCCTTCACATCTAAGAGCAAGACAAAAGTCATAAGAATTAGTGAAAACATAGCATGTTCTCACAATGATTGCTGTATTTGTGTGTTAAATAGTATTTTCTTCTGCACTGTGATTTGAGATAACTTTAAAGAAATGTCAGTCCTCTTTGTGTGCATTTTTCCTTTGGATTACGATGTTGTTAGCTGCTGCTTTTATACAGGTGTTGCTTGACTTTGTGCATCTTCTTTATGCTGTACCTTATTTGTAAGTTTAGCCTTGTAGATTCTTGATAGCTTTCGCTTCCTGTGCTCCAAGTCCCTTCATATCTTGCTGTGCTGTGTTTTTGAAACAATGAGTCTTATCACTGCATTCAGTCTTGCAGCTTCTCTTGGTTATTTTCTGCCATTTGTTATGGACTTGTGAACACCCACCTCTCTGGGAACCAGGCTGTTCCTTTCCTTTTGCATGTACAAAGATGCCTGAATCTATGCAATTCCATCCTCAGAAACTTCATTGGCAAAGAGTTACTTTCAGGTAGAGTCCAAAAGTGTTACCCAAATGTCTTGTTCCCTGCCTGTGGTCAGCCAGGATGGTTTGTAGTTGAAAACCTGAGTGAGAAAAGGGAACAGGATACAACCCCCTTCTGGGACATCCTCAGGCAGGGCACTGAGACATTGCAGAGCTAAGCCTTGGTTGGCCCCATGTAGAAAGGTGTCAGACAGATGAGTTATCAGCTGCTGGTGATGTTTCTGCAACAGATGCTGGTCTCAGGCTTCTGTAGGGCTGTATTTCACAGCCCCACCAAAGAAAGTTTTGTCAAGGTTTGCAAGGCTAACTGCAAACCAGAAACTGCCTAGCTGCAAATAACAAGTTGCTGTGACTTCACCAGTAAACCCAGGTGATCAGCAGAGTGTAGATACATGGGCTTAATGCTGCCCTGGAGGATCTGCAACATTTTGAGTCATCTCAGCCTCTGGGCATTGTCTGTCTGCTATGAACACGCATATCCTGGGCCAGTAGAAACTGGGAGCTGCACTGTTCTGTCTTCTGTCCAAAGCAAGTGACCCACCTGGCTAGATACAGATTTCAGAAAAGCCACATAATTTATAGTGAAAGGAAATACCTTCAAAATGTTCTCACCAGATCTGTTTGTGTAGATCCCTCAATACTTTGTGGCCACTGTCTCTAAAATATCAGCCATCTGGAATAACTTTCACACAAAATTATATGGCACTGTGCAAATTCAGTGCTCATTCCAAATACTGCTTTCTGTTCTTTAGATGATTCCAGGTAAAATTTATGTGTTTGTTCTTACCTACTTGCTCTGGGATTTATGTAGCATTAATGGGAGCTAGGCACGTATGGAGATGAAAATGAACTCTGCTGTGTTTATAGTTGCTTACTTTGGAAAGCATTCCCTTTTTCAGTGTCTAATGTGACATTTATGTACAGACGGGTTGCAAAGAGGATGGCAAAGTACTGCTAGCTGGGTAAAATGTAATAATAAAAAATTCTCATAGAAATCCTAAGATTTTTTTGAGAAATTGGTGCATGTTTTATAAATTTACTCCTCTTAAAAGAGAAGGTAGTTTCCTTCCAGAAGTGTTTTGTACACAATTATTTGCAATACAGATTTCAGAAGCCTACTGTAGCTGTCTCAATTTTTGTAAGGGCTATAATGACAAGAGGTGAACATTTTGCATCCTCAACTTTATTTGCTGTTGTATGTCCGTATTGCATTGTAGTGGCTCATTGTTTGAAGGAAGTAATTCTCTTTTCAATTTTCCTCTATTTTCTCAGAGCTTGATTAAGTTCCTTTCTCCCTTCTCTTCCTCATCCCTTTCCCCTTCTCTACTGGCCCCCCTATTCTCCTGCCTTCCCTGTGTTTAAGACAGAAATAAAATTGATTACATATTTGAGAAGGGTTTTTCTAAGCTTTCTGTCTCATACCAAGTGTTGTATGAGCTACTGCTTTCATTTAACTGAATGCTGGAGTGTCTGCAGGAACAGACTAATATGTCTTTACAGGGATGGTTTTTGGTATGTTGTTTTGTCATATTTATATATTGTGATTCTACTCCCAAATAGGGATTATGCTACTACAGGGTATGCAACTGCAGAATGACTGTTCATACCGAGAAAAAAAGTGTTAACAAATTGAATAGTAATGAATTAACCTGCAGAAAAAGCATTTTGCCCTAGTACACAGAAACCCTGCATAACTAGAGCATATAATTTTAAATGAAGCAGGCTCTAGGAATGCCTCAATGGATGTGATGTCGACAGTAGCTCATAATTCATGGATATGAATTATGGCTGAATATCAGCAAAAAACTTCCTGACATTGAGATCTATTAGGTTGTGGAATAATCTCCCATGGGAAAAGGTGGAAGCTCCATTGCTTAAGATCAGACTGAGGGAAAGGGACAAATCCTGGCCTGGCCTCAATCTTTTAGGGCAGATTAATTAATTGTGTTAACATATGCCTTCCTATCAGCCTAGACAAGCAATACCTTCTGGTATTTGCCAGGCGGGAGCAACAAAGGCAGATGTAGTATAAGCTATCCTATCTAGCCCCATGACTGTACCCCTGCTGTTTGTGAATAGATCACCTGCAGGAGTGAAAGAAAGAGTTGGCCTTCATAGAATCGCAGAATATGCTGAGTTGGAGGGGACCACAAGGATCCTCGAGTCCAACTCCTGGCCCTGCACAGGACCATCCCAAGAGCCACACCATGTGCTTGAGAGTGTCATCTAAACACTTCTTGGACTTTGTCAGGCTTGGTGCTCCCTGGGGAGCCTGTTCCAGTGTCCAACCACCATCTGGGTGAAGAACCTCTTTCTAACATCCAACTTAAACCTTCTCTGACACAACTTGAGGCCATTCTCTTGGGTCCTGTCGCTGGTCACCACACACCGAAGTTGCAACTGCAGTGGGGTCTCTCCTCAGTCTCCTCTGGGCTGAACAGACCAAGTGCCCTCAGCTGCTTCTCATGCATCTTCCCTCAAGGCACTTCACCATCTTCGTTGCCCTCCTTTGGACACTCTCTAATGGCTTAATGTCTTTCTTATATTGCAGTGCCCTAAACTGCACACAATATCCAAGGTGAGGCCGCCCCAGTGCAGAGCAGAACAGGACAATCCCCTCCCTGGCTGGTGATGCTTTCCCTGATGCCCCTCTGGACACTGTTGGCCCTCCTGGCTGCCAGGGCACTGCTGACTCATGTTCAACTTGCCATCAGCCAGGACTCCCAGGTCCCTTTCTGGGGCACTGCTTTCCAGCACATCATTCCCAAGTCTGTATGAACAACCAGGATTGTCCCATCCCAGGTGCAGAATCCAGCGCTTCCCCTTGTTGAACTCCATATGGTTGGTGATTGCCCAGCCCTCTAATTTGTCAAGGTCTCTCTGAAGGGCCTCCCTGCCTTCGAGAGAGTCAACAGTTCCTCCCAGTTTTGTGTCATCTGCAAACTTGCTTAGTATCCCTTTCAATCCTGTGTCCAAGTCATTTATGAAGATGTTGAAGAGCACAGAGCCCAAGATAGAGCCCTGTGGAACCCCATAGTGACAGGTCACTAGTCTACTAGTTTATCCAGCTGTGATGGTCATTTTGTCCAGAAGGGTCCTGTGAGGGACAGTATTGAAAGCTTTACTGAAATCCAAAAAATTACATCAATTGGTTTCCCTTGATCAGCTAGGTGGGTTATCTTATCTTAAAAAGAAATCAGGTTTGATAAGCAGGACTTTCCTCTCACGCAGCTGAGCTGGCTGTGGCCAGTGACTGCATTGTCTTTCAGGTGTTTTTCAGTACTTCACAGGATATTCTTCTCCATAACTTTATCAGGCACTGAAATGAGACTTACAAACCTGTAGTTTTCTGGGTCCTCCTTCTTACCCTTCTTGAAAATCCAGTCAGCTGGGACCTCTCTGGATTCCCAAGACCACTCAAAAATCATAGAGAGAGGTTTTGTGATGACATCAACCACATCTTTGAGATCCTCCAGAGCTGTTCTGGAGAATTGCTGAGCTGGCTTCTTGGGAGCCATGTGTGAGAGTAACTGGGCAGTATTTTTGGCATGGAGGTATGGCTGCTTTCCAGCTGCAGTGCCCTCGACTGACCTGCATCTGTGTGAACGGTGTGTGAGAGCTGAGGTGTGGGACTGAGCCTGGCACCCTGGGTGTTTGGTCTGAGAGACCAGAGGATCCTTGGGACCACGAAAGGGAATCAGAATCTTTTCCACAGTGTGAATATCTGTTTTCTGTGAAGTGGGTAAACCTACCCAAGCGCTCACTGAGCTCGGCAAACACACAGAGCATCCTAGTGGCTGACGCAAGCCTGTAGTTTTCAGTAACAAATTATCTGTGACTGAATCATTTTAAATATTCCCATTTTATTACAAGTAGATAATGTATTTAATGCACATGATTTAGCATTAATCTGGGGGGGGATGGGAGGGAAGTCTTCAACTCCTAAGATGGCTATCACTAAAACTATTAAATCAAGCTTGTTTCCTTGTGAGCAGAAACTGCAAGTAAATGCTAGTGAAATTATCGTTCTGAAATGATTACAAGAACCAGTAACTTAATGTATATAAGTAGGCAAGTCTTTGAGTTTTGATTATTTGGGGGGGAAAACAAAACAAAACAAAAAAAAACAAAAACAAGCAAACAAAAAACCCAAAACAATTTGACACCAAAATCAGAAACTAGGAGATGGTAAATCTTCTTCCCTTGGCTAAGAAGAAAATGGGAAATTGAGAGAGAGATGTGCTTGAATCACTCTCAGGTGGGGAGGCTTGGCAAATTATGTTATTAGAAATCATTAAAATAGATTTAAATAGAATTACCATGATGAGTGATGTAAGGGCCATGTTTCTGCTCTTCTCCTCCCTCCCCTCCCGGTTTTACATGCAGAAGAAGCATGCATGGCTCCAGTCTGTACTCTGCAGCAGCTGCTTGCTTGCTGGTCAAGAATTGTAGCTGCTGTATGTGCACAGCCTTAGCAAACATACATACCATATGTAAAAGATACTTTTCTGATTGAAATGACATGAATATCAAAGAGATACAGGATCAGAAAGAAAGAACCACATGTGTTTTTTCCTTGATTAAAGACTAACAAAAAATAAGTCCAATTAAAGGTCACAGAGCAGTCTTCTGCCCTCATGCATATAAAAGGCATTGTGCAGGCATAACTAAGGCAGAATTTGACTCCCAAATTAACTCATTTGCTGGATGCAAAACTGAAAGAAAAATCCTTATGACCAGCTTATAAGTGTATATAATGAAAAATTGCAACAGCAGAAAAAATGTATTCATATCGTATCTCTAATTCAGCAAAGTATTAATCACGCTGGTGTTCAGCAGCGTGTTTAAATACATGCTTAAGTACTTTACTAAGTACTGCCTGTAAACAACTCCATATGATGGTGCATTAACATAGACAGAGTTTATCTATATACCCTCTCCTGAGAACTACAATTATTTTAAGTACCGTGGCAGCCAGTAGCACAGAGCTGGGTGATCCGTGGTGTCCAAGTCCCAGCCTTCTGGATAGTCCCCGTGCAGTCTTTGTCTCCCAGCTGCATTACCACTAATGTTTGCACAAGCTCATTTAAACTTTATTTTATTCAGCAGAATCACAACTGCTGGAATTGGCTGGGCATTTACTAGCTCTCATTAACTTCAGCTCCAGGAAAAAAAGATGTCCAGGGCAGAGATGTCCCGGGCAGAGATGTCCCATGTAAGGGTTTATACAGTGCTCAAACCTCCAACTTAAGTCCTGTTAACATGCAGGATGTTTCAGGGGCTTTCTGCACTGGGGCACATTTCATCCAGCAAGATTGGAGCCACTGTCCTCCTGTCAGCTCCCAGGCTGTCTCTAGTGCCACTCTGAGAAATGATCACTTCAGCACTTAGAAATTTGATTTTTCTTAACTGCAAAGATTTACAACATCAATAAAGCCCTGACATAGCATCCCTTTTCCTCAAGCCATAATTTGGCTTCACTCCAGCAGCTTTATTTTAGCAGCCTGACCTCCTCTCAGAGAGGCAGGTCTGCCATGGAAAGGGGTTCCACCCCCAGGTAAAACAGCACTGGTGCCCACCTGAAGTAGGTGCAGTCATTTGAGGGCTTTCGTTTGAAACTTTCAGTATTAGAAAATAATTCATTGTCATCAGAGAAAATAACTGATTCCTTAGGGAAAAGTGTTCTGGTTTTAAATAGCACAAAACAGTGCTGTTTAATGGGAATGAAGATGCATCTTCAGTAATAGAAAAAATTTTAAGAATAAAGTTAAACTTGCTGTTTCAGGAATAAATGTTTTTATACAGAAAACTTCCATTGATCAATCACCTTCTATTGATTTTCACCAAAAAAAAAAGTTTAAAAAGTGGTTCTTTCAGGGCTGGCCATTTAACCATAGGATACCATGCAGTTTTTGCCGCTGTTTCTGAAGTCCCTAATTACCTTTTTGCAGAGTTCTTGAGGGCTCTGTGTTTCCTGTGATGCTCAGAGGCTTTGCAGGATGCTGCAGCGGTTATGTCTCAGTGGGTTGCTGGAGTGGTCCCTGGGTGCACAGACAGGGATGAGAATCCTCTTCCTCTTCACAGAAGCAAGGCTGCAGAAGTACACCAAAGTACTGAAAGATGGCTGTGCACCAATTGTGGGTGTCAGGAGCCCCATAGAGGCGCAGGTAGGGTTGAGGAGTGATTAGTTTTAGTTGCCTGGGTTAGACAATGAAGGCATTCACCAGAGCTGCCCACGGGGTCCACAGATGGAATTCATCCTGGGTGGACTGCAGAGGCTGGTGCAAAAATGTCAGGCAAATATCACATGGGCTATCAGAGTGAAGTGATTTGTGTGGAGCAAATTCATATCATGCCATGAAATCTATGGATGAAATGTATTAAGAATTTAATGTCTGTTCTACTTAAAAATGATTTGTGGTTGTCCAGTGCAGTAGTCCACAGACAGATACTAAAAACTGGAAAGAAATATTTGGTTTGCCCATTTTTGATTGTTTATATATGCCTTTTTAGTGTCTTGTTTCCTGCTAGCACTGGATGCAGCAACTGCTGAACTCAGGCCCAACTGGGATCTTTAAAACAAAGGAGAACTTGAAAGTACACCTGCTGGGGCTGAGTCAGTAACATGAAGTTAGTTCAGGTATCACTATACCATACGACAACAGTTTCGGTACTCACAGTTCTATGCTGGGACTGTCCCCTCAGAGCACAACAATACTGCCCTTTGTCATGTGTCCAGATAAAGCATAACTGACTACCTAATTCTGATTATTTCAGGGAACTTGCTGCAGAGTTACATTAGCTGTGTTGCCAACAATTTTATCTCTGATCTTGCACATTCAGTATATTAAGACAAAGCTTTGTGATTCAACTGATTGTTTTTCAAATGGGAGGTTTTGATCTTATGGTTGAAAATTAAAAGTAAATTGAAAGTAAATTGAAGAAAGTAAATTGAAGGGGCATCAAGCATATGTAGTGTCTTGGATTTAGTGATCTGGATTGTAATTTTTGAAGCTGTTTTGGGTTATCAGCACTTGTACTGTAGAGAAGGGAGCAAATAACTAAGCCTTCAAGGTTTTTAATGTGATTTGAAGCCAAGATTTTTGCAAAATTGCTTAGTATTCATTTTTATAAATAGTATCTTTATGTACCCTGGTACTGCAATAGGAATTAATGTATTTGTAAACCTCCAATGGATCTCAGCAAGTGTCCCAAACAGGTTTTTGTAGTCATTCAGGGGTTTCATATGTTGCAGAATGTCAAAAAGTGCTTTACATAAGAAAACAAAGTAAATCATAAAACTTATAATTTGAAAACCTACATCATATCTTTGCAGACTTGATGTCTAAATTCTGATTTTAAGGACTTTACAGAATTTTAACAGAATTATTTCTATAATAAAAACTCCACACTGCTTCTTGGGATATGTTCAGTTAGTGCAAAATTTCAGTGGTTTAGTACTGTGTAAATAAGGTGCACTGACATGAAGGAATAGGTTGTTTCCACCAGCTCATATTGCAGGTAGTTGCTATTCTTGTTTGTTTGTAATCTGTGGAAGTTTACTGAGTCTAGATCTTCTGTGATTTTGTTATGGTCAAAGGATTGCAAAAGATCCAGCTCATCTGCTTTTCCCCAAGGTAGCGCCCACTAGCTGAGCCACAACACCTGCTAGTGCTCATGTTCCTGAGTGGTTACAAATAGAAGGTAAAATGTCCTCTTCTAAACAATGTAATCAGTGTTTAAGGTAGTTTAAGCTAGTGGCTTTTTCTAATTGTAAGAAACTAGAAGCAATTACTGCAGCCCAGCTGATAAGTGGTGACTTTTACAAGCACAGTGCTAAACCAATGCAATAGTGTTGATCGTCTGTTCGTGCTCTGTAGTATGAATCAAAACTGTTTGTATCAGTGGTAACCTAATTTGTGTAAAAACACATTTGTTTTAGCCAGATGTGGATCAGCAGTCTCCATATTAATATATATGATCAAATGCACTGCACTTGGGATTATATTCTGTCTTTATTAATTTATAGGAAGGCTGCAAACTCCTTAGGCAGGATCAGTCTGCATTAATGTTTGGTAATGATGCACTGTGCATTTTATCAGTGTTTTTTTGCAATGAATTAAAAAAAAAACCTCAAGTGCACTTTATTTCCTTTGTGTTTCTTTTTCTGCCACATTTTTTACATCTGATTCTCTTTGTGAAAGTCCAAGTTCATCAGGAATGGGAGTTAAATTGAGTTTTCACCTGCAGGGTATGTGACAAGGACATACTGTTGCGCAGCACAAATCTGTCTGCCCATGCTTGTCTCCCAGTTCACTGCTGAAGTACCATCCTGCCAAATCCCAGTGCTGCATTGCCACTTGGCCATACCCCTTTGTGTGGCTCTTCTTGAAAGAGTGGCTTTTGAGACACTTGCAGGGATGTGGGTCTGTGCAGTACTGGCTGTGTCAGGCTGCAAAATGCAAGTTGTTCCAGCTTACCCCTCTTGGTATATTACCTTACCTGCTGCCCTATGTTAGGAGCATCCTCAGCAGCTGCCCTCAAGTAGTTTTCCTCTGCCCATGCTATACAAGGAAAAGACCAACTTCAAAATGATCCTGGCTTTTTTCTCTCCTCTTGGCTGTGGAGAAGAAGAGGAGTCTGTAGGAGCTTACAAGGCTGGGCCTGCTTCTGAGAAGCTGCAGGGGAATCTAGGAGGTCAGTATTTTTGTGGGAGAAGCTAGATCTTGGGAAGGAGTACCTTCCCAAGGGTACCTTCAGAGGAACAGTTGTTCTTGTAAGCAGTTGGGGAAGAGTGAGAGAAGGCATAATTCAGCAACAGTGGGTATGCAGGTAAATACCAGTCCCTCTGCACCTTCCTGATGGAATAGACACACTTCAGCTTCAGCATGCCTTCCCCAAAAAATCATTCTTTAGGGAGATGAGAAGAAGCTATAATCTGGCCACCATTCTGCAGTTCAGTTTGGGATTAACTGAGTAAAGCACTGTCTTTCCATTGGAAAGGAGCGACTCTTTTAGAAAGGGTTCTTTTTTTTTTTTTGCCTTTAATTCTGTAGGTTACCTTTTTGTATAATAGCTTCTTCACATCCTCTTTCCCCTTCCTTACCTCTGTAATGAGGAAGCACTGTCTTTGTCAAAAGCGAGCATGTTGTTTTTACCCAGCTTCCAGATCGTTATTAAGAGTGAGAGGGAGAGAAATTTGGCGGCGTATTGGTGGGGACGGGAACTGTGCCTGCTATATTTCACTGGGACTGGCGTGTGGAGTAGGAAAGCAGATGTGTGTGGACTGCCAGAGAAATTGCTGACTGATCCTTGCACAGTCTGGGTTCGAGCAGCTGAGACAAGATGAGGCAAAGCAGGTAAGACTGATGATACCCATGCCAAAGCCTGAGCACCTGCCATGCCCATTGCAGGCAGTGGGAGCTGGGAGGGGGCTCAGCATCCACCAGGATGGATGCGCTGAGCATTCGCTGGGGTTTGTGTACTCCGTTTGATTTCTTCCCTTTCACGCCAAACACGAGGAACAAGCAGAAGTTAACTGCTCGGGAGGAAGCTGTCTGTGCCCTTTTTTGTGCTCCGTGTCACCTCTTTTGTTTTTTGGTTGGTTGCAAAACCTGAAGCCAAAAGATGTTTGAAACACCTCTCCCAGGGGAAGGGGGAGCCGAGCACACCGCACCCCATCTAGTGGCTTAGCCTCACACTGCCGGGTGGAAGGAAATGCGGCAGCAGGAGGAGGAAGAAGAGGAGGAGGAGGGCTCCTGCAACTCCGGCCGTGGGCTTCGTAGACTTCGGACTCCACAGCACCTACGTGGGTGATTCAGAGATGCTGAAGCAGGAAGGTACTAGCTGCCTGTCAGACCTGGGGTGGATCACGCACGAGGGACTTGCACCAAGCTTGCAAAGAGTGTTAGATAGATGGCAACACTAAGCCCTCTGGAGTTAAGAAATGTGAGAATTAAGCTGCTTCTGCAACCTTAATTCGGCCTCTGTTTGCATAAGCACTAAGATACAATCTCCAGTGATATCACACACTATTCTTTGTCACACTTCAGTGCACAGAAGGGACTGCACTCAGTTTCTGCTTACAGCATTTCTCTGCTGTTCAGCAAGTAGATCCTGTCTGTCACATGCTTCTGAAATCTTCTGAAGGCAGAATTTTTCACCAGGTTTCCTTCACAGACTTCACTATAACAGAGGCCAACTGCTTCATGTACATTCATTGTGGTATTTTTGTACCATCCTCTTTGTGAGAAGCACAGTCTGTCGTTGTTCCCATTTTGCAGATGAGGAACAGAGGTGCAATGCAGCTAAAGTCAAAGGTATCCTTTACTTTGGGGTGCCCATTTCAAGACCCTTCAGATCATGCTTTCCAGACTGCCTTTCCCCCCTAACTTCTGTTACAGCACACAGCACAGAGCACTCCTGCATATCAGGCACAGGGAGTCAGCTCAGGCTCTCTGAAAATGAAGCACAGGTAATTAGTGTTCTAAGAACAGGAGAAATGGATAGTTGTGGAAAAAAACAGCTTAAGATATTTATCTGTCTAGCACCACAGTAAAAATGTGTGGCAAAGTCAGGGACAGTATCCTATCCTCCAGCTCAAGGCAGAGCTGCCTTAACTGTGAAAAATCCCATCTGCTTCTTCAGCCCTCAGCCTCTCCCTACACACTTCCCAGAAGAGAAGCAACCTCTTGCAGTCAGAGGTCGTGTTCACTGTTACCTACTTCATTCAAGGATTGTGGCCACATGCTAGTTGAAGCTGTTACTGTTGTTTCAAGTTCCTTTCCAACCAAAACCCATCCCATTCCTATCTTCTTCGTGTCAGTGCTGAAATTCATTGAACTCCTGGGTGAGCCTGCTTAGGGCATTAAATCAAAATGAAAATATCCGCTCCCATTTTCCGGGCTACTTTACCAGCAGATTCTTGAAAGGGTTCACTGAGGTGTGCCAAGGAGAGGCTATGCTAGCATGAAGAGTGGCCTGAATTGCCTGGGCTGTCAGAGGGAGACATGTGTCAGCAACACTTAGACCCATTCCAGCGGTTTGGTACTATGTAGGTTGAGGTTGTAGTTTCAAAACCACAACAAGCTGATCCAAACTGGTGGTGCTGCTGATACGTCATTCCTTCCCTTCTCATGGCCTCCCACTCCTGTTGGCTCCAGTTGATAAGGCCAGCCAGGGAAGCTTAGAGAGAAACAGATCAAGGTTAAATTCAATGTACCTTAAAAAAATACTGTAGTTTCTTGATTGTTTATTTCTTGGTTTCATAAATGCATGGGCCATCACAAAGAGTGAGGGAATCTGAGACAAGAGGGGCAGAAATGTTTTTTGAATTGACACTTTCTGCAGGTCTCTGGTGTGCATGGAACTGGACCTGCAGCAAGATGGGCAGTTGGGAAATATCACAGCAAGCTGTTTAAGGACTATACCAACATACATAAACACAGAGGTGCCAGAGGAGATGTGCACTGCAGGCACATATGCAGTCCATAATGTTTGAATGCTCCACATCACAGCATTTTCGTAGCTTTTCATAGTCGGCCTTTTTAAGGTGTATTGAGAGATGGTGTGCTGTAGATCTGCGATACACATCTCTGCAACCCAGGGGGTGTGAACATGACAGGGTTCCACCCAGATGTGCTGACAGCAGAGGAATGTGAGGACTGCAGAACTTTGAGCTCTGGATCTGTACGTACCGCTGTGTTCTCAGATTTTGCTATCTCTTCCTCCAGTCCCAGTCGTTTTGCCATGTCCCTTCTGATCTGTCCTGACCCATCCCTGCCCTTCGCTGTTTCATTTCCTTCTTCAGTTCAGTCTCCACCAGAACATGGTACAAGTGAGTCCCAGTTATGTTCATGCAGACTATGTCTCAGTCCTTGCTTTCCTTCACCTACCTAACTGAAAATTATATTTTCCTGAACAATACTCTGTGTGAAATTAATGCCTTCAAATGAAAAATGCAAACCAGATGAAGATAATTATATTTTAAGTGTTTGGGATTGATCGCAACAGCTTTACTTTAGTTAATGTATATGTTGAATCCTGCAGTCCCAGCATGGCCAGTGATTTGAATTAACATGACCTTTCATCCTGTTTGTCAGCAGTCCATGACCATGCACTAGTGTGTGATTTGTGAGTTATTTGTGATTCTGTGTGAACGTGGTTCAGCACATGAATTTTGACACCTCTTGATTTAAATAGCAGCTGCCTGTGCTATGATACTCAGCTGGGTATTCAGTTTTGAGAAATATGATTTTCCTTCTGTTTCCTGACTGGATGCTTTCTAAATCCACAAAAGGTTTTTGGGGAGATGGAGCAAAATTTCCAGTATGAGTGCTCATATGGAGTGAATTTTTTGCATTGTTATGAGTAGGCATTACAACACATTTTTCATGGCCCTTTTTTCTGAAAATATTAACCAGTACTGGTTTTATACAGAGCAGAAGAAAATCAACATAAATTTAGTGCACACCCATTAATGGATTTTTTATTTTCAGCTCTACATTCTTATTTCATCCTCTCTGTATAGATTTGCAAAGTAAGTCATCTGTGCCAATTTTACATAAGTATGTGATCAAATTTCCTTCCCTGAATTCAAAAATTGGCTGTGGGTCTGTCATTTCCCTTCTGTAGGAGCACATCTGTGGGGATGGGTCTAGATTAGCAACATTTCTGCCTGGTTTCTATTGAAGAAAACAGTCTTTGGTGCTACCTATTTTATATGGATTGATTCCTGTTTCCTTATGCATTTATCTTCCTGGTGATAAGTACATTTTAGAGTGGGCTCCTATTGTCCATCCTAAGCAGAAAGAATATTATAAATTATATTTAATACTGTCCATTGTGGGGAAAGTGTTAATAAGACATTTTCTGGTACTTGGAATGACCATTTTTGGTGGTGATCAGAACATTAAGTTCTGCGGGGGCATCTCCAAGTACCTTAATTTTTTTCTCAGGATACTGGCAGGGACATGCAGAAAGAGGGTAAAGCCTGGGCTGCAGTCCTTGCTCAGGCAGCAGCATTCACACCTATGAGTATGTGTCAGGGCATGGTGGGACTGGTGGCTCCATGAGAACAGGCCCAAATTCCATCCAGGAGACAAGGCTAGAGACAGGACTGGAGACACACTACAGTGTACCTGCATGGGGTCCATCCAGACCAGGTCCCAGTGCATAGGCCTGAGCTGAAACGGGGCTCCTGCACCCATGGATAAGTGGTGTAGGCTGATCTAGGACTGCAGGCTGATCAAGGCCATTGGGTCCTGTTGGCACCTTCCCTCATCATCCTGACAGTATGTTGTCTGAGTGCTCTGTCCACTAAAGATTGATTTGGAACCTTCTTGAGGACTCTGGCGGGGACTCCTGAGCTTTCATTAAGCAGCCTAGGTACCTTAATATAATAATGTGAGGACATTTCTGCTTCTGCATGCTGTGCTTGGGCATGCTGGAAGTTAGGCATGTTGGAGTTTCAGGCTTTTCTTCAGATACTCAGACTAAGGTATAAATCTTCTGGAAAAGAAAGCTTTTTTTCCTGGTGGTAAGCACTGGACAGATCCTTCCACCCTCTTCTGCTTTCAGTCTAGTGCTTTAGGTATGAGCTGGACTTTCTCACAAATAAAACCTTTCATTTGCAATTCTGAAGTACTTGAAAGGCAAAAAAATACAAAAATCTGTAGCAGCGAAGGTTTCAATTTATCTATTATGAGTGAAACTAAGTGTATCGAAACTGGTCTTTTAATATGGCAATATATGGGCACGTCCCTCCTCCACATGGAGTTTTCCAAATGGAAAATCACATTTTCCTTCTCCTGGAATGATTTCAAGACTTAGTGGGAAGAAAAAAATTGCTTTTGGTTACTCTAGAATAGCATGTTACTCAAGAATTGGGAGCAGGCTAGGAAGTGGTGAGATTGTGAGAGAAAATAGTGAAAGACTTGGTTTTTGGGGCAGTAGGGGCCAAATAGGATATTGCTGCATGTGACAAATTCTTTTTAAGACATGGGTCCTTGAGCAGCATCAACCAGGAAATCCAGAATCCAGCCAGGAAAATGCAAGCAAGGGCTGTGATTGTCCTGAGCTTGGAAGGTCAACTTCAGAGGAGACGAGGAGAATGTGTGCATCTTAAGGTCAGGTAGAAATTGAGCCATAAATGGATAGAACTGGTCACAAGCAATTGAACCATTCCTGGTTTTGGTCTTCTGCCCTGTGGCACTGTTGGAGAAGGGATTGTGTGTCCTGGAGTTGATGTCTTGGAGGATCCGAAAGCCTCCAGTAGGACAAGATTTCTTTCTGGAGCTTTCTGGCAACTCTGCCATGTTTTTCTCACATCAGAGACTATTCATCATTTCATCTATGAGAATATTTCATTGTGCAAAATGTCACATTATGAGACTGTTACGATGTGGCGAGGTGTCATTCCTCAGTAATACATGTTGGGCTCTACTTCTAGATTGTACATCCAGGCCTGAGTAGGTAAACAGTGTATTCTACTTGGGAGCAACCATTGAGGTAATATTTCATAACTCACGGTAGTGGACAGGTGGACAAGTGTCTCCTGATAAATGGTCTGTGGAAATCGGTGGGGCATTTGGTGGCTGGGGGCAACCTTCAGCAGGTAGGTGGGTAAGTAGGGAATAATGAAACAAGAAGTATTGTCACTTTGAACATTTCCACAGGACCATGCATTACATCCCCTCCTCCATGTTGTGCCAAGATGTTTGGTGTATTTATTTAAATTTGCTTGTCAGATCTGGCAAGGTCTGCACGGAGTCACTTCCATGGGGATGGCAGGAGTGTGCATAGCTTTGTTATGCATTGCACAGGAAGGATTGTGTCAGGATTTTGGTACAGGAACATCAGTTTTTAAGGTGGGAGTGTAGTATTTTCCTACTTTATTCAAACATTGTTAGTTCAAGTAGGCAGCTCTATCATTCAAATGAAACCTAAACAGGTGCCTGAAGCTTTGAAAATGGATAAATATTGTTCATGCCAACAGCCAAATGTATATGTTGCTGAAAATCCAACAGAACATTTTGCCATAGGGTGACATTTACCCATGGAAACAGCCAGGTCTGTACCCAGAACTTGCATCCAAGTAACTTTAAAGCAATTTATTTCAGGAGGGAGCTGAGTGTGCCAGCTGTTTCTGCTGTTATGTTTGCCTGATCTGGTGTGTCAGCATGAATTTAATCTCATTTTAGATGCTCACATATGAAAATTTTAGTCCATTAAAACAACCAAACTGAGAAACCCCCTGACCTCTGGAAAAACCTGGCTGGTGTTACTCCAGAGAACATATAAAAGAATAACTCTAGACATTTGAATGAAAAAATATATATATTTTCATTATTAAGAAATATCTTCATAACGAGAAATACCTAAAAGTATAAAATACCTTCATTATTTGGAATAACATTCACTGTATTGCAAATTATTCCAAGAACTTTGATCTGCTCAAAAAACTCTTCTTGGTGCTTATGTTATCTTGAATTGAGGGTAGGTTCGGGGTGGCATTTTACTTTTGCTTACCTGCGACATGAGTTGAAGTACAGACTGTATCCTAGATGAATTCAGCTGCTCTGTGCCTATCCTACTGGTGATGATTTGAATTAAGCTGCCACAGAACGGGCATGGGAATGAAGCAGTAGTGAAGGTTCTAGTTGAGCTGAAGGTTTTCTCAGTGGTGCAGCTGGACCACAGCTATACCAGTTATTTTTGCTCAAAGGGGACTTTGAGACACACTGTTTCATCTTAAGATTTTCTGCTTATGGTAACTGCTGTTGGATTGTCCCCGACTTCCCCTACTGAGTTGAGCTCAGACTCAAGTTGGCATTAATGTGTTACTGGAAAAAATACTTCATGCTTGTTTGTTTGAATTTTAGGTGACAGAATGCAGTTTGGCCAGGAATGCTAACAGGGGTATTTGCCACCTACTGTTGATCATTTTCATCTTTTATTTCATTATCTTTTGAACAGAAAATATCTGTGAATGAATGCCTGATGCCTTTAAAGTCAATGGCAAAACTCCCACCATATTCACTGAGGCTACAATTTCATTCTTATTGTGGTCAGTCTTTCCCCACAGTTATTAAATAACAAACAATGGAAGAGAACAATTCACAGAGGAATCCTAGCATTTATTTATATAACCTCCTTGGTGAGAAATAACAAGTAGCATTCAGTAATAAATGCATAGTCTTTCTGCAAGTGAGGTATGAACCACAGAAAGGTGAACAGTATCTGATATTTTGTTCTCAGGAAATAATTGGACCAGTTGTAGTCTGCCCAGTATTTTGCAGAGGGGCTTAGTATAATGAGATTAAATTGTGTCTCTGCCATGAGCAAATCACAGTCTCCTAAAGTGAGTCAGTAGGTGCCTTCTGTACTGGAAAGAGATGTCTCATGTTACTCTGCCTTCCTCAGAGCTGTAGAAATAACCAGTTTTCAAGTAACAGTAGTTGAATATTATGTAGCCAACAGCATAGGCTGCTAATACTGTGGAAGGTCATTATTGACTCCATATGTCCTCTGATAATGACATCCTACTTCTGGAAACACACTCCTCTCTTGCGTCATCTGCACAGGTCATTAGAAATGATAAGCATGACTTCTTGGAGTGTACTGAGTCTTGAAGGGGCTATGCTCAAGCTGTGCAGTAGCTGAGATTTCTTGGCTTTCCTTACAGTACCTCGTGTATCTCAAGCAGTTGAACAGTTCAGGGCAGTGAAAAATGTATGGAGTTTCAGTTCTTGTTTGGTTTCGTTTGTTTGTTGTTTTGGTTTGGGTTTTTTATGGGTTTTTTGTTTGGTTGGTTTTGTGGGGTTTTTTTAAGTTTAAGAATCAAGTGCAGTTTCTGAAAGAAGTTTTTAGCAGAGCAGGGGAATAACTATAGACTGTATCACAGATTTCAGATCTCCTGGGACCAGAGCTTCTCCCTCCTCCTGTCTCAAGAAATGCTATTCCTGTTCCCTCTTCCCTGCTAGTTAGTGTTGAAGTGACAATAGACAGGGGTAGGTGTAAGGAGGAGGAGGAACTGATGACCCTTTGATTAATGTATGGTGAACAACCAGATGCTGTTTCCTAAATGTGCAATTATTGCCAGAAACTAAGCAAAACTAGGTAAGACAAAGAGCACACACTATTGTTTGTTAGGTGAGTGAGGTGTATCATGGAGGTTCCTTTGAAGCATCATGGCGTCAGGTTGTCCTCATAGGCACTGTAGTTAAGAGTGTTTCATTTCATGAGCATTTCATCTCTCGTTTTTGAAAGTAGGTCCCAGAACATTGTCTGGTACCTTTCATTAGCTAACCTTTGGCATGTGTGAGGAGTTTCTGCCTGGGATAGCTATCCTGAGGTGCAGTGCTGCTGTGTCCTTCACCTGCCTCCAAAGAATGACTGTGAGTGCCACTTCCTGCACAGTGTCACTGATGTTTGTGTAGTGACACATTTCTTAGCAAACACCACTGCAGTCTTGGATTTTGCTGCCTTCCAGATCATTCTCAAGTATAAATCATCCCTTTGGTTTTGACCTAGAAAGCTTTACCTGTTACATACGTACCTGGGAAATTGCCTCTCACTTTACTGCGGCTCTCCTACCAATCATACATCAATTGCCTAGAAAGGGGACTGGTGGGACTGTTGTCTTTCAGTGGGGCTGTTTGGGCTTGCCTGTGCTCCTGGTCCAGGAAAGCATGGGCATCCTGAGCTTTGGAAAGTATGTATGAGGGCTATATTAGAAGAGGTGGTTTCTGCCCACTCCAGCTAATCTGTTTGTATCTGTTTATCTCACATATTTTTCTGGCACCTATCACCTTGGTAGCTAAGCATGTTTCCCAGATGACCATGGCTTTTTTCATCTTCTCCTCTTTTTGATAGTTTTTTCCCCTTCTTTTCAGATGGGTCTTTAATAAAGTTGAGAATTCTTGCACAGGGTTTTATAAACATGTGTTATTAAATTTTAAATCTGTTTTGAAAGTGCCTCTATCCTACTCCCTGCTAGTAAAGTGACCTTTTTAAATGGAGGGAAGTGGGTTTAGATGACAGTCATGATAAATGCGGTCATGTTCACTCAATAAAATAAGGCCCAGTGCATTTGAGGATAAATCAGTGAAATGTACAGCCCCACCTGTCTGTCTCCATCATTCATTTCCACTGTCACTTTCACAGTGGCTGATGGATCACAGTTGCTGTAAAATTAGACAGCCTTTAATCTCATTTCATCCTGATTAGCTTCTCCTTACCCTTTCCCTCTAACTCACTGACTGACACGCTAAAAACTCACACGGAGCTGTGTTTGAGCGTGGCATACAAACTTCTCTTCAAATACCCTTTTTGTGGGGCAGACAGGTGTTCCAGTGAGTTGAAATCAAAAAATGAGAAGATGGAATTTTCACACTATTAAAGCAAAACAGCAGACAAAGGCTCATATGAAATTAATGAAGGCAGCAGCCTGGCCAGACTGTGTGATGGGCCAAATTCTTCCTGTTACACCCTGTCAAGCCCAGTGAGTTTGAGAAGATTGTTCCTACTAGACATTGAATTTAGCATGCTCATTGCCATGTAATTTTGACTATTAACTATGAAAAGTTAGGGCCTGTGTGGGTGTGTCTTCACAAGGAATTACACAATTTTACAGCACAAGTTTTCTGGTGCTTTCAGGGGACGTTCTATAGCAGCAGAAACCAAATTGTTCATTCCCATAGCTTTGATTTCTGTGTATAACTCATAATTCTGAGGGACCCTGAAAATGATCAAGGGGAAAGACTGTGATGTTGGTGATTTCACAATGTCAGTGCCCAGAACTTCCTTCCCTCTTAGATGCAGCTCCGTCCTTCCTGTTTTGTCCAGCTCCCTGCAGCCCCATGGACAGATTCATGAGACCAAGAACAGAGTTTTTCCCAAAGCTCTGTGAGAAACAAAGGTCACAGTAAAGGTCTGCAGTGTTTTATTGCAGTCACCTTTCCTTCTGACACCCAAATACTACCCTGCTTTCAAAGGCAAACTTCCTCTTAGCTTTCCTGTGAGTTATGAATGGTAGTTGGAGTCATTTGGGCCCGGTCCTGTATCAGTGAGAATGTTGCCATCAGTTTAAGTAGGGTCCAGGATTAAGTCACTAGTTTTCAAGGTTTAATTACGAAATAATATGGTAGTCTTACTGCATACCTTATATGCATGGGAACAGCAAAGAAGCTTAAAACAGAGTGTCTTCCTCTACTGACCCTGTGTGTGTTAATATGGGGGATAAACAAACACAAGTGTTTGCAAAAGTGAAAACACAACATGTGAAAAATATGCCTGCAGACAGTCCTTTCTGTAAATGCTAGAGCTCTCCAGACTGACCAACAGAAGAGGTTAATGGTGCATCCACTGGCTTAGACCTAATTGGAAACCATAATAGGGCACTGGATTAGGTAAGAACTGAAGCCCTTGCAGACTGAGCCTGGGGAGTCTCTTTTTGAGAGGAAGGATCCCAAGGCAGAAAATTTCTCATTGAAGTCCCAAATTCATTATGTACTACAAGCATCCACAAAATCAAGAAAAGTGGTGGGGGTTGGGGAGAGAAGATTTTTAAAGAGGAAAATATCTGAGACTGAAGAATGAGATAAATACGATATGCAGGCTTAAAAGAGAGCAAAAATCTATTTCATTCTTTCATCCCTCTGTAAGAATCTCTGGGTATTATAAAATCATTTGCAGTGTCTGGTATAGGATTAGTTCCCAGTTAATATAAACTGTACCAGTAAGAAATAACCTTCATTAATGAACTTTTACTGTACCTGGCTGCCTAATTTGAGACCTGTTTCACTTACATGACTTGGAAGAGCACAGACTATGAAAATTATATTTGACCTTTACTAGAAACTAAAAACATACCTTACTTATTCATCATTGCCTAGGCAAAAACTTCAGTAAGAAGCTTAAATGAGCACACTTGATCTTTAAGAGAATGTGTCCTAAATAACAAAGCTGTGCGTATTTCTTACTATTATTATTTGCATATGCTATGCTGCACAACTGCATTCTGAGAAAAATAAAAGATAATAAACCAAATGAAATGAGAGATATATCACCCAAAATAATCCAAGTGTGAGATAGGCTGACTATTTTTTTTTTTTTGGCATTGGCAAAAGAGCACAAAGTAAGAGCTGGCCCTGAGTCATATTGATTTCCCACTGCACTGGTTTCCTAAGTGCTCTGTTGATCCGTGTCAAGCAATAAGTTCCCTGCCTGTACATGCACATCACCTCCCCATTTGTCCTCACCTAGATTTAAGGTGCCCATATGATGAGCTGAACAAGGACATCATTTTTCCTACTGGTGTCACTGGGCCAAAACTACTCTATGTGTTATGATAACTAATGCTGTGTAAGTTTACATTTACCTTATAATATCATTATAGTGCTGTATGGCACACTGCAATAATATGTGCATATTATGTCTATGTAATCCTTATTTTTGCATTTTAGGATTTGCAGTGGAAAACATAAATTTTAAAAAATAGATGTTTGCATCTGTAGTTGGTCCATAGTAGTCACAGTACCTCTGGAAAAAGAAAAAAAAAGGGATATTGCAAACCTAATGCCACAGTTTTGATCTTTGTTAACAAAGGGCTTCCTGATTAGATGAATAGAAGATGTGTGATTGTGCTGCTAATGACATTGTACAGGAAATTAAGCGTATACATTTGAAAAAGGCATTAAATCAGCAGGACCTTAATTTAAAAACTTAAAACTGTATGGAAATGCAGCTTGTTCATTGCTGTGTAATAGAAAGCTACTGAACATACTGACTCTTCTTGTGGAAACATTACTGGCAGAACAAAGCTGAGCTGAGGTTTTTAATGTTTTCAAGCATCCTAGGATTTCTAGCATCTTCTTATTTTCAGGGAAATATTATGCAACTTCACCCCTTTTTACAAGTTGGTTTTAGAGCAGTATATTCAGCACTTGGGCAGGTGAGGGGGCACTGAGAGACCAGAATTCCTGCTTTTTTCCCTAATTATTTTCAAGATTGAATAGCACAAGTTCACTAATAAGTGGCTCTGTCTGCTGCTAAGTCGGTGAATGTACATGCTTGGGGTGATGCATTCCCATATTATTTCACACAGATTTAATTTCAGTGCTGTATTCTGTACCTTTGGAAATATTTGATAAAATCTGTATCCTGAGCTGACAAAGAATTCTTGCTTTGCTTGCAGTTATGCCATATAACAGTGCCCATCACTGTGTCGTGGAAGTGGAAAACTTCTTGTTTGTGCTGGGAGGAGAAGACCAATGGAACCCTAATGGTATGTATAGAATACTAAAAGGCAAAGGCAGCATCTGCCTTCCTGTGTCTTGTCTGTTAGGTCAGCTGATGTAGTGATTAGCAAGGGATTTTGAGGACCCTCAGCCCAATTGTTGAACCTAGTAAAGGCTACTTTTAGGTGTTAAAGTAATGAATATCTGGTACTTTTGCATTAGCATCTCTGTCATTCATCAGCTCCCACATCCCTTGAGAAATGCCACAGGCAGCAGAACAGACTCTTTCAAGTGTATGCACCAGGCAGCAGCTGTTAAGAATTTTAACCTTCATTTCCAGTCTCCTTCCAGTCATAATATAATAATGCAATTGCAGTAGATGAATGCTTCTTTTCTATTGTCAAACAAGATACTCGCAGCTCAAGTTGTTCATGTGTTAATTATCTAGACTCAGATTCTTAAAGTGGTCCTTTTTTTAGGCTTGTGCAAGAGCTTCTCATATAGATTATCTGCTGCTACCTTCTTTGATTTGATTACTTCATAAATTTACCGCAAAGAGAAATTAAACAATTTAACAGGCTTCTGAGCAATGCAAAAAAAGAATACCATGCCTTGCAAAATTCACAAAATTGTCAAGACATTGTTAAAAAGCTTGCACACAAAGAAAGAGTTGTAGTTGTAGCAGTCTGTGTAACAGAGATAATTATGACTGAGAAACCATAAAACAGCTTGCAGGTACACATTTTTACTTTAAAACACCAGAGGATCCAGCTGAAATTACATATACTGCATATATTTTATTGTGAATGCCCCATTTCAGCATCTGCACTAAACCAAATTATAGAAAATTGTTACATCTGTTCCCTTCTAAAATCTGAGACAAACAATTCAGTCCACCCTATAAGCATGTTTCTGGTGTAGTTAAGAATATCACTAAATGTCTTGGGAGAAGAGCCCTTTAGTTCTGTTGTTGAATGTCCTTTATATTAAACAGGAGACAGCGCAATATCATTAATGACAATTTTTTTTAGGATCATCAGCCATATCCATCCACTGAGGGCCCCCGTTGTGCTTGGTGGTAGGCATATGGATAGTAAGAGGCAGACCTTGTTTCAGACAGTTTCTACTTAAATGACCATGTCACATGAAGGGGAAAAGAAAAGAAATATAATTACCCACATTTTAAAGACGTGGAAACTGAGTTGCAAGGTGATAGAGAGATGTTAGAACGGGTACACATCCTGCATCTGAGGTAGAAGTCAAGCACAGTTGTTCATGAGATGAATAGTAACTTAGGTCTAAGATTGCCTAGATCAGCTGAAGATGTCGCTGAAGACATCTAACAACTTCCTTGTTCTGTGAATACCAGTGCTACGTTTTTTCCTGTAGAGAAGATAGCAACAGAAGAGGTAGGAGCATTGCTATACTGATCTCTTAATAAATTTACCCCAAGATCTTACTTGCCACAAAAAGCAGACCTGAAATCGTGAACTACTTCCTGTGCTACTACTGGGTTGGTCCTTTCTTGGAACCAGTTTGCTCTAAATGTGCAGCTACGCGGGAACAGCTCGCACATACCCGCTTCATTTTATGTGAAGGGCCATGTCTGCTGTCTTCATAGTACAGAAGGGGCTTCAGACCTAGCTGGAACTGTCTTGCCAAGGCATTACAAGGCTTTTGCTTTGAATGAGAACGTTCCAGGTGTTTTTTCCAGTATTAGGAATTTTCCTTGATATGGTGGCAGTGGAAAAAGCACAATACATTGCTTTAGCAGTCAGACCACCTGATTCTTGAGAATCTGTGTGGACCCCAAGGAGTGCTTATGCCTCCTTCATGCTCCTCTGACTTCATGGCAACGCAGAAAGCATGGGAGACATTTTTTCTCACTTTTTTACATCCTCCTAGGGTTATGTCTTTGCAGTCACAAGGGGTCCTGGCACGAATAAATGCTGATGAAGCCAGGATGCACAACATAGACACGGATTTAAGACCAAGCTTCATAACCTTCAGACCCCTTTACCTTGTGGCATTGCTGCAGAGACCTTCCTGTAGAGAGCAGAGAACAGTATCTGCCTCCTTTTGTCCCATCATCCTGATTGGCTAATCTTGATTTCTGATCACTTGTCCCAAATTCTGTGTTCTGACAGATGCTTCCTAACAAGTGTAACCTCCTGACTTGATGAGTAAGGCAAAAAAATAGATGCAGTTCTCTTTCAAACTGAAGTCCCAAATTAAACTGGAGTCAAACCAGTTACAACAGGCAGCTTAAGTAGGTCAAGTCCTTTTCCTGCCATTACAGGCATCATATAGTTCCATTTCTAATTTTTATAGTTCTAAGCTACATTTGAAAAGCAGTTGGATTTCTAGCCCCCAGTACTCCTGTTGGAAAGCTGTTACAGAATACAATTGCTCTAAATGACTAGGAGCCTTATTCTAATGTCCAGTGAAATGTATTCTTTGACTGTCTAAATCACCTTGTTCTCATGCCAAAGCTGGCCTTTAGTTTAATAGTTTCTCACCTCCTGGAGATTTGTTTCTCTGCAGTATTACAGACAGCACTCCTATCCCCTTTCAGCTTTTGTTTTCCTAGGTGCAGCAGGCCAACGTCTTTATTTCCTGCCATAAGGTAAACTCTCTGTTCCTCCTGTCACCATAGTAGCTCATCTCTGTGCCTGTTGTAGTTTGATTTCATCTCCCTTCCTGTGAAGGGACCAGATTTGTATCCTGTATTCCTGCTTTAGGCTTACTAAACCCTTTTCTTTCTACCCGGTGCTATACAACCTTCTACATATGTAGTATTTGTAGTGAATATCTGTATGACACATGGTATGTTAGGTGGCCAAGGTCCCCAAATCATAGGTTTATATGACAACAGTGGAAAAGCCGCTGTATGACAAATGACCACTGAAGTCCCCAGTAATTCTGAAAGATGTAGTGAATATGGCAGCATTAAAACCTCCTAGCAGAAGTCCATTCTTATGATCAATACTTACTCTGTTTTTAAATCCTACTTTTTGAAATACGAGTAGTTTAATAAATGTCCTAAATAGTGAAACCAGAGCCACTTACATGCTTGCTGTTACTGTTTTACTGCTTATTGAATCTATAGCTCTCAATACCTCTTTTTCTAAATTATCTGTATAGACTAAAGGAATTCAGATAGGCAGCAAGAACAAAGTCGCACTTATCTAAACACAACGGCAGAATGACCAGTTACACTTAGAGTATGGGGATCTCACCCAGTGTTTTGAGATGTGTTTGAATAGTGCTAAGTGTGGTCCTTATTAGGCAGCATGCTGTATTCAAAGGGAAATGCTGCATTGCTCATCAGTCTTCTGCTTCACCCTCCTCATACAGAACATGGGTATACCATAGCAAGGAAATGAGTTTACTTTCAGAGTGGTCAGTGTGTTTTCTCTCCCTGTTTTCTTGTAGAACATGATCTTAAATTATTACAAATACAAATTCTAGCTGTATTGTTATTCTTCTCTACAATCTTGATGGTCTGTTTACACATGCTGAAGTAAGTGTGGAATGAAGCAGGCAAAGTGAGCCAATCCTGCAGAGGCTTGTCTTATGCAAAAATATTCACCTTGTACAATACCCAGTGACCATTGACAGAACTGTGACATACACAGTTGGGTTATTCTGCTGGCCTGTGAAGCCTCTAATTCAATTTTTTAGTCACACATACATAAACAAAGGTTTGTGTTTCTGAAATACTCATCTGTTGAAGTCTCAGGTGTTACAGCAAATTGCCATGCACTCTTTTGCTTCAGTTTCCTTGCTTTGATGTCAATCTGCATGTAAAATAAGGTGAAATCTTAATATCGTGAAGACATGAACACAGTTCCTGGGCTTGACAGCAGGGAGAAGCTAGTTAGCTGGTGTATGTTGATCATGTTTCATATTTTAGCCAACACACTTGGAATAAAATTCTAAGAGTATTCCCCGCTCGATGCACATCTGTAATTCCTTCTAACTTACACTGAAAGTACATGGTAGAATAAACCATCTAGTGCAAATACTGCATACCCCATGCTGATGGCTTATGCAGCTCCTGGTTATTTGCACAAGGGTTTTTTGCCATGTTTCACACAGAAATTATGTGAGAAAGAAAAGCATATGTTCTCCCTTTATTTTTTTTTACCTAACACAAAATACTCTAGTCATAAAAGTACTGTGGGGATGCCCTCTTTTGGGCAGTAATACTGTTTAGTGCTGTGATGTATTGCAGCTGTGAAAACACCACAGCATGTATAAGTAAATTTAAATACACATTTTCAAGATCTTATTACAGAGAGCAAGAATAATCTCTGTCTGCTTTTACTGCTAGCGAGTGCTAATTCAGACCTTGCAGTGCCCCATTTATTGAATTATTACTGTACACATAGTGTAATCAGGCATTGTTGTAAAAGGGGGAACCCTTCATAAAAGCTGTCAAGTTGTCTGTACAACTATCTGTAATATATATTACAATCATGATGTTAAATACATGAAACAAACAGCTGAGTGTCAAAATAATCTATCTTTACAGGGAAACACAGTACAAACTTTGTTAGCCGATACGATCCCAGGTTTAACAGCTGGATACAACTTCCACCCATGCAAGAGAGGTAAAAACCTGCTATGTGTTTTTCAATTTCTGTTTTCTCATCCTAGGAGCAGCTCAGGTTTGGCTTAGTTCTGGGAGTAAGGAGACCTACAGAAGCACTAAAAACACAGATAAAATTGCAGCATGCAGTTGCATCCCATTCGTCTCCTAAGTTTTAAAACTTTCCAAATTCAGAACTCCAGATGCCAAATCCTGCAGTGCTAACTCATGCAAAATAGCCATGGACTTTATGCAATTACTGTTTGCCTGAGTACGGTCTGAAGAATTTATCTGAAGCCTCCATAGTGTCCTGTCATGTTCCCTGACTGAAGTGTCATGATGAGTTTGCAGTAAACAAACAGTAATTATAGTCAGGTATCTTACAGGGAACTGAAGCCCTCACATGTTGACTCCATCCTGTTTCACCACACCAGCCATGAAAAGCTCTCCTGAACATGTCTCCACTTGTCATAGGTGGTCTTTGAGTGAAGGTGCTGTCAGCTAATGCGTATTAGAGTAGCTCATGTTTTCATCTTGCTGTGTACCAAAGAGCAAAGGTGGATGTGGACTTATGCAGTGACTCATAAAGATGATGTAAACTTAACTGTGGATCCCAAAGCCTATCCTGGCATGAAAAAAGTCCCTCAAACCTGAACTGAATGATGCATGGTTCATAAGGAGAATCTCAAAAGCAGAAGATCCAAAGTTACAATGTTATTTGAAAAACATTCAGCGTCCTTCCTTGGGTTCAGCACCCATCTTGTCATGGATTCCATGTACAAAAGATCTCACAGTGTCTCCCTAAGATGCTTTCCTTATTCCATGTGCTGTCAGTATTATAGCTCTTTTTTTTGTTGACTGTTCACAGTATTCAGATGTCTGGCAGTCATAAATGCATTGATTTCAGTGCAGCATTGTGATTCAAGGTGTGTATTATGAGATGCGTGGAAATATGGCTGTCCTTTCAAATTTCCAGAGGTTAAATGTCAGTATGCAGAATTCTAGATGGACCTTTGTTCAGGATTCAGCTTGATTGACCTAAATCCACATGCAGACCCATGTGTGATATTTGTCACCAAAAAATACTGCTTTCTACCAGTGCATGGAGAAGTGCAAGTAGAGCAGTTTTGAGCAGGTTCCCTGTTGGAGCTGAGTGCACTGATAAAATTAGCCATAAAAATAGAGATAGAAAAAGAGCAGCACAGTGCGTTATAGTCTAGCTTTATTAATAACATCACCTTTTACTTTAAAAATCCTTTACTAAAATTCTTCTTCCTTTTTCGTTGTTAATACAGCTAGTCCAACAGTGGTGGCCCTGCTTTGGTAGCACCCACTCTTCTCCCTCACTCCTGCCAGCATTGTGGGATAACCTCACAACTGTGACTGTTGACCTTAAAACAGAGGGAGGGATGCCTTCACCTCTGCCTCTGCTCCCCAGACTGAGTCAGCGCCGGCTCAGGTGTTGGCAGGAGGGGGGACAGGAGCTGAGAATCAGATTGCGCATCACCGTCCAGGTCATCCTCGGTGAACCGGGAGACTGGCTGGTGTTTGTACCGAGCCTGAAGCTCTTCCGTGCAGCCAAATCTGTGTCCTAATTAGGCCCTGTGGGTATCTGCAAACAGAACTCCTGAGGGGCGTGTGCGGCTGGCATGAGCCATTGGGTTTATGTGGCTGATAAAACTCAGAAGGCAGAAGTAGGTAGTTGAGGGTTGGAGAAGGGAGACAGTAAGAGTTTTTCCATCTCCACATTGGCCAGTTGTGTTTCACTAGAAAATCGTGTGTCTTGTGACTTGCTTTGTGCCCCGGGGGAAGCGCCTTCAGCCAAGAGTCAAAAATTCAGCTGTGCATTGTGTTTGCTTTGCAGCTGCCTGGTAATAAACTGTAATGTATTCACATATCAGCTCCCCACAGGGTTATTTAAATGTAATGGTCCACGTATACATAGTTCCTTCTGCAGGAGACTTTACTATGACAACGTTGTCACCTCTTTTGTCCAGGTTATGTAGCTCATAGGCTTGCCCATTGTCTTTCTTTAAAGGCTTCTGAGCATTGGGGCTATTGTTGGAAAATGGATCTTCAAATCTCTTTCTAAAATGTTTTTGATGGTTTATTTGCTTATCCCTAATGACTTCCTCAAAGTTGTTGCAGCCTTCAGAGGTAAGGTCTGGCCCAGTTTTTAGAAGACTGTACAAACAAGAATGAGCTTTTATGCAGTTTCTTTTCCCAGTTCTTTTAGTCAGATAAAGTTCCCATTAAAGTCAACAGGCTATTTTTCCCCCCTAGGAGTACAGGGTCATGCCCTGTCTCTGCTGGCATAATGCAGACACCATTGACAAGACAGACTGTTTAATGGGTTTTTCTGAGCCATTATGGTACATCAAGTCAAAACCTACTTAGGAATTTCAGTCTGAGAATAATTGGCTGGATAGACTATAATAGCTCCTTTGAAATGACTGCCAGGTAAATGTGGGTTTCATTCACAGGCAGTATATTCTCAAGTCGAAAATCTCTATGAAATATTTGATAAGTAAACTTTTATCTCATATGCCAAAATCCATATCTGATTGATTTTACTCTATGAGCTATAAAGAAAAGTCTAATCCTATTATGGATTCAGTGCTATCAGTGTATTTTCTTTAAAGCCAAGTTTGGTTTCTATTCATGATGAAGAACATCTCAAAAATAGATGCTTTTGAAAAGTATGTACTATTTTCAGGAGTTCATTGTTTAGAAAACTAGCAAATTACACATAAGCTTTGGAAATACACATCTCCTTGATGATGTCACAACAAAGGGATGCTTTTTGGAGGGCAGTTCAGTTAGACCAGGACAATCTTTGTAGCAGTTGTATCTGAATTTGTGGTGTGAGTCTCAGCTGGACACCTCAGTCAGAACTGTTGCATCTTGCCAGCTCAGCACAGAGCTGATTTCAGTGTGTGGAACAAAATAACACTTAAAACATCTTGTTCCTGAGTTAAAATTTGTTGTTTAAAGACCAGCAAAAAGCGCGACATTGTTCTAAAGACGCACGAGGTTCTAAAGAAGCACAAGTGGAAGCGGGAAGTGAACAAGTCAGTGTAGTCTCTGCGGCTGAATGAACTGAGAGAAGAAGGTACAGAAAAAAGACATAAAACAATTTCACATTTTATTTTTGTCTTCAACTTTTATAACAGCAATGTTAACCCCTATTAAGATTATTTATTTTTTTAAAAGTGAAGCATATACACAATAAGTGACTCTGAAATCAGGTCCACATATTGCAATGAGCAGTAATAGCACTGATAGTTTTAAACCTCAGTCTGGTAGCTCTGTTTGGTGTTTCAGGGCATAAATAAATCATCTGTGAAAATCAGAAAGAAAAATCCTCCCTTTTATGTGTGTATACTTGATAGAAGAAGTTGGTTGGGTTGATGATTGAGTGAAGGAGTGTGAAGGAAAAGCATTTCAGAGACCAGTGAACATTGAGTACCTTCAAGTCCTGAAGAAAATCACAAAATAATTGTCTTATTGTCCATATTCAGATCCTGAGGTACATTCCAGTTATCTGATTATAATGGATAGTGTCTCCTCAGTATTGTGGGGGAAGTTGTCATGCAAAGATTGCTGTATTATATTTTAATCTGAATCACATTTTACAGCAATTTAAAAGTCATCACTTGACAGCATGCCCTTACACACTGTAACAGCATGCCCTTACACACTGTATTATTGGAAAGTGAAAAACCAAAAAGCTTAAAATATTTGTGACAGGAGCTACTGAGTGAATGTTCACATCCAAGCAGAAGAGTGAAGCATGCTGATGCTTTCATTTTTGCTCCTTATAGTGACACTGTGTGGATGAAACCAGGAGTACATGTACAGAATAATGTCAGTGAAAACCTAGTTAACTAAATAATGCCTGCAAGTTCCATCTACCTGTGTTTATTAAACCTGAACTAAAAATAACCCAAAACATGCTGAGAGCAGTTTGTTAATGGGTTAATCAGAGAAGTGCACAAGGACAGATAAGTGGATATGGGAGCACTGTTGACAGATACCCTGTGGGTTTGTGCCTTGTGTCTGCTGGACGCAGGAAGGTTGGAGAATGTATACCTGCCTGTGCAGGCTCTCTGACATGTAATAGGACGTAACCTCTGCAGCGTATCCTACTTTTAGGGCAGCTCTTGGATGTCTTGCCTCTGGCTCTTCCCATATTCTGAGACATCTTATAAGCACTTGATTGCCTGTAATACCTATACTCTCTGTCAGATTAGAGTGAAATCAGCCAACAGGTTTTTTTTGAGGAGACAACAGTCAGGCAGACATGGGTACATGTACAGTATAATCAAATAAGCTTTGTTTCCAAATCAGGCTAACAACATAGATGCACAATTTGCTGCCCGATCATGTGGAGCAATATATGCCATCAGCTTCTATCTGCCCATTGACAGATAAATTAAATAGTCTTATTTGATTCGTCAGTTGATTTGGAGGTACTTAGCAGTATTCCCATCCTCCTATTTACATGGGTTTTTTCAGTAGTCATATTGCTGCTGAGGAGTCCCCACCCCAGCTGAGCAAGGAGTGCTGTCCCATACCATCCAAGTTGCCATTGTGGAGGCAAGGGGAAAGCAAAGAAGTAGACAGGAGGTTGTCAGTGACATTGGCTGGTGAGGAGACCTGTCAGGTGTGCCCCAAATCCAAAAAAATAAGGTCAGAAAGAGCTGCATCAAATCTGCTCCCTGAATGCCCAGCCAACCCTGCTGTTTCTATGGCTGTATCTTGGTGTCTGCCTGACTTTTTTCCAACTTATAAACCACCAGCCAGTCTCAGACACTTTTAGCCAAGAGGGAGATTTCTCTAAAATGTTAAAGGATGCTACAAATTTTGTGAAAATAGGTAGCTGTGTAAAAGAGAGAGATCTTATTCCTGCCTTCACTAGAGGAAATGCTCCTGGATATGTGCTTGGCTAGATGGCAGGTTAGAGACAGGGTACACCAGGCTTTGCTAGCTCACCTGGTCATGAGGTGACTATTGGGAACCTTGGGAAGGAGTCGAGACATACCAAAACTGTTTATTGAGGGTGTTGTGCACTGTAGGTGGACGATTTCTCATCCCAAATGCTTTGCAGTGGTCTGCAGGTTCAAGTCCTTGATGGTGCAGGTGACCATCAAGCCCCCAGGATTTACCTCATGATTCAGGAGTGCAATATGTAGCTGCTCCCAGGTTCAAATTCGGCCACCTGGGCAGGAACTGGAGCACATTGTGTCAGCCATGGAGCAGGGCTTGGCAAGCTGCAGCCACACTCCAGCATGCCTCCTTTGCAGGAGCTCTCAGAGCTACACCTTGCCATGCCTGACCTGCCTGCTCGTCTCTGGGCTCCCATGTCGCTCTAGTTTCACCCAGGAGAAAATTTTGTGTTTGGGACTGACAATTTTTGTCTTTTGGTATTTTGTACAGTTCTTTATCCTAGCCCAGCTATGGTCTTTTGCAATTTTCTTTCTCATATTACTGCAGATGAAAATTCAAGCTCTCTATTCTAGCAAACCATCCTGCTGCTGAATGATACAGGGAGCTTTCCCTGAAAGTGGATTACACCAAGTAGGGTCGCTCAAAATTGTCTGCTACTCCATTTTTTTCTTCAGCAACAAACACTCACCATTANCTGGTCAGAAAAATTAATTCATTTCCTGTACACCTGAGTTGCATGTAAGAGCAGACAGGTGGCTAAAACTTTTCTCAGACTTAGCTGGATGGAAACAGACGTCTTTTGAGTTAAAGGGTGGAAATGTAGTCTTGTGGCTAGCATAAGAAAAGTTGTTCTATTTGCAGTACTGCAGAAAAAAAGAAAAAATTATAATTGAAGAAAAATTTTGATGATGTGGTTCTCTTAGTAAATTGGGAACAATGACCCTTGAAGGACCATAAAGAAAGTGAATGTCAAGATAATTTATTATTGTTACATTATCTACCTCATTTTTCACTTTGTCTTACTGAGTTGTTATGTCCCTTACAAGGTAATGCCCCAAACATTAATGAGCACCTTTTTATCTTTCACCGATGTGAAAAAGCAACAAACAGCTTTGAAAAGGGTTATTTTCTGCCAGGTTTATGTGTGCCTATTGTTTTGACACAAGAAAATGAAGTATTTATTTGATGTAGAGCATGTATTTGATTAGCAAAGTAGCCACAGTCTCTAGGATAGCCGTAAGCATGTGAAGCTCTTCTCTCTGAAGCAGCATTTGAAGGAGCAGCTATCTTAGTTCAGGGAGTCACCTGTAGAGGGAAAAGAAATGGTTGACGTGGCTAATTGGTTTGTTGTTGGCTTGTTTTCTTTTGTTCTGCCCTGCCCTCTAGGAGAGCCAGTTTCTACGCCTGCCGCCTTGACAAGAACTTGTATGTAATTGGTGGAAGAAATGAAACTGGCTACTTGTCCAGCGTTGAGTGCTACAATCTGGAGACAAATGAGTGGCGTTATGTGTCTTCGTTACCGCAACCTTTGGCAGCCCATGCAGGAGCTGTCCACAATGGCAAGATATATATTTCAGGCCAGTGTCTCGTGTAATTACTGCTGTCTTACAAAAAAACCCCAACCCAAAACCTTCATAAAAAAAAAAAAAAAAAAAAACGCAGAACCCCAAACCAGAGCGCTAAATTCCTGCTGCAGCCAATGACTTTATTTATGTTCATTAACTGATGTGTATTTACTTTGCAGGAGGTGTTCACAATGGGGAGTATGTCCCCTGGCTGTACTGCTATGACCCTGTGATGGACATCTGGGCCCGAAAACAGGACATGAACACAAAGCGAGCAATCCACACTTTGGCTGTAATGAATGATCGACTGTATGCAATTGGAGGAAACCATTTGAAAGGTCACATTTTTAATAGCAAAAAAGCATTTCAGTGTCCCACATCTCTGATAAAGAATATTTTTGTTAGACAGTCATTGTTAAATACATTAAAAACCAAGCAATACAATTTAACAGGACACTTGAGCCAGCAATTTTAAAAACATTTTATGCAAATTATTTTAAAATTATAACAGTACATTAAATATATGAGTAATGAATGCTTTAGATAATAAAAATGGGAGCTTCCATTACTCAAAGGCATGGACAATTTGTCATTACCAAGAATTCAATGAAACAAACAGATTATTCTTTGACCCGAAAGCACCAGCAATATTTTCCTTTGTAAACCATTTTCCAAAATGTGCAGTTAAAGAGAGCTTTATTCATAGCAACACACAAAAACAAGCTCCTGATTTAATGAAGAGAAAAAAAAGCAAACTTCAGCCATTAAATATTAGGACTAGGCTCTTAGATCCCTTTTTAGTATTAAATGTAGCTTGCTAATTATAATTCTTTTGAGAGATCTCTTGTTTTCATCTTTTGAAAAGGTCTCATATTAAAATAACTACTGCTTGGGCATCTGGTATTTTTTTTGTCTTAATGCCTATATGTCATTGCTGTTACTGCTAAAGAGATGTTGCTTAATCCATCCACTTGGACAAAAAGCACAGCTCTGCTCCTTTGTCCCACAACAATATTTGACAGTTTATATTCCTGTTTTTTCTTCTTTCTCCTTTCTTACTTTAAAAAAACCCCAAAGCACACAAAAAAAAAAACACAAAAAAACCCCAAACCCAAAAAACAAACACTCCCAACAACAAAAGAGAAAATCATGATTCAAAAGAAAAAGTAATCTTAACTGCCAGTAACACCAGGCCATGTATGACTCCAGCACCTGGGTCCCCATGAGACTGTAAAGCAACATGATGCTTTTGGAGATCTGAATGTCTGTGGAGCATATAGGGTCAAAGGCTCAGATGTAAATTTTCCCTGATAACTGGTATTGGTGCGTAACCCCCTGCAGCCAGGTTGATGGCTGCTGTACCTCTACTCTCCACACCCAGTTGTGGTGGGTGTTTCTGGACTGGGCCTTAGAGGGTGAAGGGGGTAAAAGCTGCTTGCACATGAATACCTGCAAATTTTGTAGAGGTTCCAGAGCCCCACAGTATTGGCTTTTCCTGCTAGAAAAGTAAAACACGTCACAGCTCTCCTATAGCTAAAGCACATGCTTTGGTTTGCATAGCCTTGGATTGCTTCCATCCTGCCCTCTGCTTTTTTTGCCTACAGTTTCTCCTGCTTCTAATGAACATTATATTTTTGCCTCTACAACTGTTGCCCTAGGTGACTTTGTTAATATATGAACTGCTTGCTGTTGTGAGAGGTATTTAACATCCAGGCTTCTGGAAGGACATGGCTTTCTGGTAGAAAGGCTTTTTGGAAAACTGATTTCTTCTGTACAGTGAAACAAAAGGAAGAACTGCAAGCAAAGGGAGGAGGGGGGGGACTGAAGTGTGAATGAAATGCTACAAATTCTCCATGAGCAGGGAAAAGCAGGGGTCCATGCAAAGCCCTCCTTTGTGAAGCTGGATCTGTACAGTAGTGTTAGCAGTACATTTACTGCATCACAGCCAGTCATGTGCATACTGCAGTTTGTTACAGGGCTTTGGACAGAGTCTGGGTGCACAGCAGTGGCCTTTCTGTGGCCCCTTGAAAAACTTACAGCAGCAAAATATTATTTCATATTAGCTATTCATTATCAAGCAGCATCTTTGTAAGTGCTGATATCACCAAATATCCTTTTCGCTGAAAATCTTACTTCTCTTTGCTGTCATAACTTGAAGAAATGCAGTAGTGTCAAGTAAAGCATCCCAATGCATTAAGAAAATCATAATTTTACTGCAGTGGTTTGAGATAGTGAAATGCCTAAATATTGGAGCAGGAACCAGGACTTCTGTGTTCTGTGTCTGTGTTCAGCTCACTTAATTTATATTAATTGTTGCAGCCTGAGAATCTGGAGCTGAGACCCATCTGCCCTTTGGGGATCACAAAGCAGCAGTCACTTGGAGCATTTTTTAGGCTGTCAGGGAAGGATGGGACCACTGTTTTTGTGGTTACATTTCATGTTTTTGTTGCCTTAAAGACCTTATCAAAGCTGCCTGCTTTAGGGTACACCTTAAAGCAGCTGGAAAATTGAAACTGGTCCTGCAAGTCATGTCTATCATGCTAAGGACTTTGTCCCTCTGGAACCAAGGGGCATCTGTTGACTTGCGAATAGAATAGATCTGCTGATCTTTGAGAAAAACTGCTGGGACAGTCTTTTCCCATATGTTCAAACTTGTATTAGCACTGATAAATGAGGAAGACTATTGCTTGAATCTGATTGCATCGCTGATAAGTTATTACTGAGTGTTTTCTGATATGATCAGGTTTTATAAGGACTCGTGATTGTAGAAAACTGTAGAACTCATGGTAAAAGCCTTCAACAGATCTAATTAAATTGAAATAATGAGACATTAATGTTACAGAAGTTGGCTTAAATGTATACAGCAATGTTTTCTAAAAAAAGGTTTAAAATGTTATAATTTTGCTAATATAGTTGTAACAGTAATTTAATAAATTTAACAGTAAAGCAAATAATAAAACAGTATGTCATAATGCACGTTCTCTATTATCAATGCCCTCATCCAGGTTTCTCCCACCTCGATGTAATGCTTGTGGAATGCTACGATCCAAAAGGGGACCAGTGGAATATCCTCCAGACTCCTATTCTGGAGGGTCGCAGTGGCCCTGGTTGTGCGGTCCTTGATGACAGTATTTACCTTGTAGGAGGCTACAGCTGGAGTATGGTGTGTACCTGCTTTCTGCAATGGCCTTTCCATTCCTTTTTAGTTCTTCTAAGCCAGTCCATTTAATACTCAGATGGGATGGAGAGGAGATGAGAGAGGAGGTAGCTACAGGCATGGGTCTTGGTTGGGTTTTCAGCTTTTGGAGAACATGGAGTGGTTTCCCACCTCTGTACTTTTCTCTTTAGATAAATTATTATTGGACTGCATTCACTGATACAGAGTAATTAAAAGTATAGAAAGACGGGATTTTGAAAAAATTATTGACAAGACTATATGTTTATAGCTCTGCTTATGAGGCACTTCTAAAAGAGATGATTTGCAGAGTCTGGGTGCTCAGCAGATATGAAAACCAAACCTTTTTAAGGGCATCTAAGAGCTCAAAACCATGAGTCACTTTCAAACATCTTCAGAGCAGATGTGTGGATTTTACCAAAGCTACATTTAATGTGACATTTTGTTCTGTGGATTTTACCAAAGCTACATTTAATGTGACATTTTGTTCTGTCACAGGGAGCCTACAAATCTTCTACTATTTGCTATAGTCCTGAGAAGGGGACTTGGACAGAACTAGAAGGAGATGTTGCAGAGCCACTTGCAGGACCTGCCTGTTCAACTGTCGTATTGCCAGCCTGTGTACCATACAACAAATGATAGTCCAGGAGCATTCACATGAACACTGATTGCATTTGGGTGAATAATGACGGGTGACGTAAATATTTTATTAGAACAGAATTCCTGTTTAAACAAAGCTACCATAATTGACCCCTCATTCCATATTTATGCTTTAGGAGCAAACTAAAAGAAAAGAAAAACCAAGCGTTGTCCCATCTCAGATAGGTACCGGTGTCTTATGTAGCAAGTAGCTAAAACACACCGAACATTACATGCTGACAGACTGCCATTTCAGACTGATTTAAACTTTTCCTGCTGCAGAGATACTCCTCACGTCAAATTTAACTTAAAAAAAAAATGATGGCTAACTGTTCAAATACAGCCTGAAGAGACAAGATCAGTATTGTGCATTGTATCTACCTGCATGTGACCCGTGTTGAAGTCATGAGGATGTTGTTTTCATGAATGCTTCAGAATTCAGATAGTGAAAAGCTCACACTGCATTGCAGAATTGTCTCCTCCTCTGTAATCCTAACCTACAGCTACTTCATATGCTCTGCAAGCAACACAGCATCAGAAGATTATAAAAGGTAAAGAAATATCATTCAGTTTTTACACAGCTTGGCAACTCATACACTCTGCCTTCAAAGTCCCCATGTGAAAGTGCAGCAGAAAGCAGACTACAATGAAAGCTATGCTTTACAGAGCACTTCTTGCAATAGCAGCTTAGGGATTAGAATCAAATTCTTCTAATCACACTTGTGTAAAGTCAGAGTCATTTCACAGAAATCACACGGAATGACTGTTTCTGCATTAGTATTACAGAATTTGGGTCCTACATCTTAAAATATGGCTTTTTAATGTAAGCTATTTCTATGACCACTTAACGAAGCACCAGAAACCTTACTTCCTTTTCAGTAACCTGTTAGATAGCAGCATCCATGCTAGTTGCTTCCAAAGACAAGAAGACTGCATTTAATTATAAATTTATTACTTTGGACTCTGAAGTGCTTATGCACATTTTTGGAGAGACAATGGTAAGTAGTTAAAGCAGTCCTGTGTGGTTAATCTGAAGATGTACTCTGTAAGATTTTTACTATTGATCCAAAGTAATATGAGGCTAGACTTTCCACTGCCTTACAGCCTGTGTAATTATTTACACATTGCAAAGCAAGTCAGAATGCTACCACGTGGGTCCAGTAGCATTTAGGACTTGCTTCATGAACTCATAGTTGCTTGCACAAATCAGACTGTCTATGTGTTAAGCTTACGCCTTTCTGTCCTGGCTTTGCAAAAGCAGTGACAAAATCTGAGCCTGATTCTTCACCACCTTGCAATTAGCAGACATAATCATCTGCACCTCAGTAAAGTATATTCATAATTCTCCCATTGCAGTTTACTGGTGCTCCATCCATTACCCTCAGGACCATCCTCTTTGCTGGTATAAACTGACATTGCTCCATTGAAGCCAATGGATGTACTTTATATCAGCTGAATATCTGGCCTTTAATTTGCCTAGTTGTAGCTGGCTGCACCAGATAAAAGGCAAAGGACACTCAGATCCTGCATTTTCAACCCTGTACATATCTTTCATGACAGGACTTAATGCTAGTGCATTAAGCAGGGATCAGGCAACTACTAAAGGTTGGTTTCTGCTGCAGAGGCAATAGATGGGAGAAAGAATTCATTATTTGCTTTGCAAAACAGAAAAAGGGTGAATGTACACAGAAATTATACTATATATTGATGCCTGAGAGCAGTATAAATAACGGAGAGCAAATACCATGGGACCGTTACTCTCTGGCATGAGCCCAGTTTTATTGCAGTGCAACTCCCTTGCTTGCAGCGGAATTACACAAGTTGTAAAATTGGAGTTACGCAGTAAAGACTGATATCACACAAATGCAATAATCCAGTTGATGAGGTTGCTGTTTAAACAAAATAATTATCTGAAGATGCTAATATTTGAATCTGCCATTGGGGAGTTTTCCAGTGAGCATCACTAAGGAACTCATAAAGGTGGAGTGTATATCCTGAAATCTCAATCCATTTCTACTATATAGTGCAATCTTAGTTGGTTTTGTATTTATTTATATTGTTCAGATCCAAGGGATCCCTTGTAAAATATATTTGGTGCAATCATGACTTTTTTTTTCTTTCCTGTTGAAAGTATATAAATATAAATATATATAAAATGGAAACTGTTAAGATACTAAATGAGGAAACCTTGAATGACACTTAAAAGGTCTGCCACTAAACACTGACGGTCACCTGTCTACTAAAATGTACCATTTTTAAAGGATATTTCTTGTCCTTTTAAGTGGTTCCTTTTTTATCAAGATAATTTAAAGATTTATGAGGACTGTATGTAAATCTTTCTATCTTTCAGGAAGGCATGACCAAGGAAAAAGTGCTAACCGAATAAGTCACACAAAGAATGTAAATTTTGTATAGTACTAGACTGTGTAAATGAAGCTTGCTTGTAGGGGGAAACTTTAAATAAAACTTTATGTACTAATTCAACTGTCTGCCATATTCCTACTTATAAAGTGTATGTATAAATAATATCTACATTAAATTCTTTGGAACTTTTTTTATCATGCAGATGTGTAAACTTCTTTTATTTCGTGTCTGCTCTGACCACAAAAGGAACTGCACACCTGTGAAATGCCTCTGCCTTGTGCCGCTCCCCTGTTCCCGTGTCCCATGGTTTCACAGAATATTCTGAGTTGGAAGGGACCCACAAGGATCACTGAGCCATCCCCATACAGGGATCAAACCCACAACCTTGGTGTTTATTAGCACTATGCTCTTAAGCGACTGAACTAATCTCAGGGTCAGGTAAATGGAAAGGACACTGGTTTGTTAAACCCAGTCTGGCTTTGAGGACTTTAATGCTAGTTATGGCAACTTTATCCATCTTCAAAATGACCCTCCTGTGGAAATTAACCCTTCTAATTATGGGTATTTCTGTTCTTAGAAAAGTAGAAAAGTAGAAAAAGGACAAGAGGTGTTGCCAGGCTGAAAAGACAAGGTAAAGGCAGGCTGTTTTACCAGGAAGGAGAAGCATTATCAGTATCAGTTACTATACTACTACATTGCCTACCAACCTTAGTCATGGACCAGAACCTCCCCATGCAAACCAGGTGGGTGCACTGAACAAACTGAAAGGTGATCCTTGGCCCTCATGCTTACTGCAAGTGTGAGCTCTTCTGGGGGCTGGCTGAGGGTAAAATGACAGCCTGTTCCAGCAAGAGGGAATCAGCCCTGTTGAGATCTTTTGTGAGGAGGGGAAAAGTGAGCCAGTAGCAACTACAATAAGATAGTACAATGAATAGGATTGCTTCATTAATGAGTTCATTTCAGCAGAAGAAGAAAGGGAGATTTATGTATATTATTTTTAAGTAATGTGGAAGAAGGAAGAGGAGAAGCTAGAAGCAGTGGGCAGAGATATTATTAAGAAAGGAAGGGAAGGAAACAAGAAAGAAGTATGAATGAAGGGAAAAAATAGCAGAGCCTGCAAGAGGAGAAGGTGGGAACTTCTTGTGGTTCAGGGACATGGAGAAAGTCAGGACTGGAGTAATGAGGAAAGCAAAGATGGTTTCTGAGAAACATGTATCAGAGCAAGCCTGGAAAGAAATGACAAGATAGGTGATATAGCAAGTGCAAGAGAATTATGAGAAAATGCAATAAAAGAGGACATGAGATAAACACAAAACTAAATAAGCACCTGGTGATTATGCTGCTCCTATTCAGCAAATCATTTTTAGTGGTCTGGCTGTCAACCAGAAGGATAAATCTGCAGAGTACTTAGTTGAGGCAGTGTTCAAGCTTTCAGTGCACAGACTTCAGCACAACAGAAATAATGAAAGAGATGCCCAGCAGCACCTTTGCAGTGCCTGAGCTGTGGCAAGCACCCAGCTGCAGTCAGTGCCTGTGACCAGGGAGGAGAGGTGACGCTGGTGTTGAGAACCACAAGAGCAGATGAGTAACAACTCCTGGTCCCTCTGGGCTGAAGAGAAGTGCCCTTTCTATCTCTGATTCTCTAATGAGTATCACCTTTGGGAGCTGGGCACATGGACTGTTCCATGGTTCTCCTTCTCTGTTGTCCTTCCTGCCAAACTTTAATCTTCTCCATTTTTTTGTCAGTATGACAGATTTGCCTGGGTACTTCTGCAGAGCTGGACCTGGAAAACAACAGACTAGTGAATGAAGCTATTTCCCTGGTCCTGAGATATAGTCGCATCAACTGACTAAGAACTGTGAGAAGACTGGATTGCTGCTGACTTGCAACCTGTACACATGTCCTTAAGAATGACAAAGATGGCATTTCAGAAATAGACTTTTCATTAATTATAGCACTGTTTTCAAAGATATGGTGCACCCACCTCCCAAAAGCTGGCATTGCTTTCCTTCATGTGTTTGTCCCCCTTCCTGCCTTTAATACAATTATTTACTCTGCTAACTGCATCTGTGAGCCAATTTCTGAAAAAAATCTATGCCAAACCTCATTATATATACTGGTTTCTATTGTATTATAATCACTCATCAATAAAGTACTCTAGTTCCCTTGCTTTAAGGGAGAATCCATATTTCAATTTGAATGGAGCTGTCTGGGTACAGACAAAGGAGATAGAAATCCCAAACAGAGCTAAAAGGCCAAGACAGTAATTGCTGACATACACACTCCTGGGGAGTTTTAAGATACATGTTCTAATTTCTGTTGTTAGTGCAGCAGTGAAAAAGAGTCAGTGTTTCAGCCTCTCCGGACAGCAGCACTGGGGTCAGAGTGGTTAGCAGGAAGGGAAAGCACATTAATGAATTCTGGAGGGCTTGTAATGCCATAAAAGATTCAGTTAATCTGCAGCATAGATGTTGATCAGCAAAACTGAACCTAACTCTCTGGACCTTGTCAGATGTATTCTGTGCATGTCAGTGTTCCACACCAATTACAGATTTTAGAAGATGCTCTCATGCAAAACTATGCACCCTAATATATAAGCCAGCTCAGATGTAACTAAAATTAAAATCTGACTGTGGCAAATCTCTGTGATCCTGATATATGAAAATCCAAATAAATGATTTGTTCCCAGAAATGAAAAATAACTTCAGCAGGAAATTTCAAAATTACTTATGCAGGATTAATCCAGTTCAATGAATGCATCTTGCGTTGATTAATAAAGCAATCCTGAATTGCAAACTAAAACGAGAGGAGACTTCTGGTACTGATATATTTGTGTATTTCTGAAGCTAGAGGGAAATGCGCACTTGCAAGAGATGTGGTCAACCAGTGTAAACAGAGATTGAATACAAATACTGATTTTCTAATTGTCTTCTCCCTGCAGGAGAAAACTACCTTTGTGTCATTGAGTCTTTCTTGAAGAACACAGGTAATATGTTACCTGCCACACAATGAGAACAGGGCATCTAACATGATTGTACAATGACTTCAATTACTATCCAAATGACATCTGCAGTCTTACATAGCAAAGAAAAGCAAAACTTGAGCTACTTTCTGCTGATTTTCTTACCACATGGAGTAGAAATTTTGGTCAAGTAGCATTAGCTTTTGTGATCTGCTGCCCTTGAGTTTAATTGAGCTTAGAGGTGAACAGATACAAGGAAACTGCTTAGAAAGTGAAAATCAGGGAAGGAGATTTAAACAAATGTAGCATTTTCCTAATTTTTTTGTCAGCATCTACACAGACCAAAAATCAATTGAATTTACTTAAAGTGGCCTCATCACTTAATCTAAAAAACCGTTCTTCAGTTTGGAAAATTGCCTTTGATCATTGCAGTGTTTTACAAAGGAATAGTTATGAATAGTTGAGGTATTTTGCAAAATATGATTAAAATCCTTATGGTTTTATCTTTAAGAAATGGTTCACCCTTAAACATCTTCCAGAAAACCACAGTAGCAGGACTACATAAAGCTTGCTAGTATGTCGGTATGTTGTGTGGTATTCAGTTCCTGATTCTTTACAAGCTCATTTCCATTTTTGTTTGCATTTGTGCAAAACAATTTTTCAAAAAACTTTGACTGACCAAGACTGTTTTGTATGAATGGAGGCTGAACTTTAAACATACTTCACTATGAATAGTGAATACCAAGACTGATGACCCATTGCATAAACAGTAACAGAAAAATAGTTGCTTCTTGTATATTAGGGGTTTTGAGAAAGGTGTATAAATACACGTGCACATTTGCACCCAAAAAATGTCAAGTTCACAGGCCATAGCAAGGACAGCTGTGCCATAGTTTTAGTGCTAAACAGCACTGAAACTTGGATGCTTTTCTCTAAAAACCACTCTTTAACTGCAAAGATGTCATTAGTCACAGCAGGGAGCATAACCAGAAGGAAGATGTCTGTAACTATAGTAAGAGAGCACATTAAACTGTAGGTCGAAATCACGACTGACTGATTACCTTCAGGGTGAAAGTAAATCTTCAGACTTGCCAGAATGATAGGGAACAGGACTGACTGGGACTTGTCAAGGGCATCCTCTGCCTCCCCCACACCACGGCGGGGTCAGTGATGGCCAGCGCACTCCCAGCAGACATTTGCTGACTTGCCTAACCTTTGTAGTGATGTGTGACGGGATGCAGTCATCGTCGTCATTAGAAAATGCTTCCTAACGTCTAGCTTAAATGTCTCATTAGTTTAAAGAAGTGATTCCAGGAAGAACCTAAAATACAAAATATTTATTTTTCACAAATGTAAGTCCACAGCTAAATAATCTAAAACTTTCACAAATGACAGAACCTTCAAAGCTGGTTTTCCTTTCCTGCTTTCAGTGGAGAAGGAGAACTGTTTATTCCCACTCTTTGCAACAGCTTTTTTTGCAAACTGAGACTACCAGTCTTCACTTCTCTATAAGCCCATGGCTTGGTCTCTCCTCCCTGACTACAGAATTTACATCTACCAACAGTCTGGGTTTTCCTTTTATGTTGCTTTTAGCTGATCTCCAGCTGGTTCACATCTTCATCTGCACGCTGACCATTGCAGAGAAGACCAGGAGGTTTCTGTATAACCTAGAGTAATGCAGCCCAGGGTTGCAGTGGACCAAAACTTTGCAGTGAGGTCTTTTCATCCCTAGGAAGCCTCCCTTTAATTTGCCCAGGTTAGAACTGACCATACTGGTATTTTGGCACTATTCAAGATAAAACATCCACTTCTTAACAGAACTTCTACTGAAGATAAGGATGAAAGCTGTTATCTGGCTGTGCAAGATTCAGGTAGGGAATCCAATAAACTTTAGTGAATAGAGTGTACATACAGGACTGCATAAAGATTAATTAACCTGATGTAGAAAAGTATGGCATTTTTATCAGTGTCTGGGCACTCAGAAAAAAATTAGTGTTGTCTTTTAAGCTCTTTTGCTTCTTCTAGTTTAATAAAATGAAAGATATCAATGAAGAGTTATGTCTGGCACATCATCACCACTTGTGAATTATTTTCCAAGCATTCACTTTTGCCATGACATATTCCACTAGTTTCAGGAGCTACTGAGCACTGCCAGTATCTGAAATGAAAAGATATATTTCTCCAACAGCAGTCTGTTTTGACTAGCACAAGGGTGTCATGCTCTGGGACCCCTCCTCTTGTTTTTAGGTGGTCACTCAAGGCAATTATTTTCATAGCTATATCTACTCATGCTTCTGAAAAACACCAGCTCTCCTGTTTTTCCTGTGAAAAATGTCATTGGACATCAACTTCAATTGATTCCAGCATGAATACTTATGCCATTCCTGGCCCTGTAGGTCAGAGTTTAATCAGTAAACCTTCTGTTGCAGTCCTTGGTGATACTGGATACTGCGTCTTCGCATTCAGGGTTGCAATAACACTGGCCATTCCTCTTACGCTGGGGAAAAACCCAAAGGGTTGCAGCCTTGGCCTGAAAAGTGAATTTCATAGTAGACTCTATGTCTAGTCCAATCCAAAAAGTTGATGAATGAGGCCTTGGGCAATCACTATAAACCTCACATTTCTATGTTAGCCCACTGGGGCAGGCCATGGGCTGTTTAGCTTCACTCCCTCCTCTCCCCTCCATTCCCTGGAAATACTTGACAGTTCACCCAAATGCCTCCTTTCTGGTGTCACCCCTGGCATAAGGTATTCCCCAGGCTGTGCCCAGCCCTGGCCTTCCTCAGGGCCTGTTGTCACTCAGGGATGGCAGCAGGGCTGGCATCAGACATGTGTTGGGAATGGTCACTGTGCCCTGATCCCATCACTGTTTCAGATGAAGGAATTAAACTATGTTGCTTTAGGAAATTAACTGTGCAAACATTTGAGGACCAAGCTGCAGAACAGAATCGACACCCTTGTACTTCACCAGAGGGCACTTATTGATAGCTATGGAGAGAACTCAAAAAATCATTTTTAAGACCTGGAACAACACTTAATAGATGAGAAAACAGAGTTGTCATTCTGCACTCATTGGTTCCAATTAGAGGATGAACTGTCCTCAAATTTTCCAAAGCATGTTTGATTTTGAATGGGTTTCTCATGGGCGGTGGGCTACCATAAGCAAATCTCATTTTGACAAGTACTAATTATGGACAACGCAGTGGCAGACTGTAATCTCTGTCATGAGAGCTATCAACAGGGATGCAGTGAAGGCTTTAACAGTGGGTGGCAGTACTCTGGGTCAAATTAATCACCACCATAATGACAATGAAATCAGTAGAGCTTTGGGATGTTAAGTTTGATAAAAGAAGCCATTCTGTTCTCTGTCTGGCTATTTACATTAAAGCCTGGCCTCAGCTTGAGCTAATCCTTTGTCACAGTGTTCAGGGCTGGCTTTTTTCGGCACAGTGGAGAGAGAACAAAGAGCAGCCCCCCTTGCAAGAAGCAATGTTTTCATGTCCAGATCTGAGTTGCTGCAAATAGATTAGCTAAGTGTGAAGCAGACAGCCCCAGATTTGCACAGGCTGCTGTTTTGAGGCACGTGAAAGGACTCAAAAATGTAAGTGGAATTTTTGGGGCATGTAACCTTGGAAGTGCTGATGTGCATGAAGTCAGCTCCATTTGGCTTTGGCTTTTTGTCAAAGAGCTTTAGGAAGGTCTGTTTTGCCTCCTTTGCCTCCCTTCACCACAGCCAAAAGGGTTGAGGTCTGAACAAGTACCCCCTTAGAGCACGGTGTAGGCAGCTTCCAGACAAAGAAATATGCAGTGAATGCAGACACAGATGAAAAGAAGAAGATTCTAGGAATAACTAGGTGAGACAATTCTGCATGTAATCACACTACACTAAACTGTGTTAAATTTTAGCCCAAGTCAGCCTTGCCCTACAGCTATGGGCTTGCTCACCATGAGTGTTCATACTGCTTTATTCTGCTTTAGATACGTTTCATGCTCTGCTGCTGATGGGTCTTTCTATAATACTGAGCCTTGGAACATTCCTTAGTAATGTTCAATGTACTGATGTGTACCAAGGCACAGACCCCCTCCAGACCCCCAGAAAGGACAGGTGCAGGGGCTGGACGGGAGCTGCCACCCTCCTTAACAGCTCTTCAGGCTGTGCATCCAGGGCAGTAGGGCCTGAGGCATCATTCAGTGTATTCCAACAGGTTCATGTGGGCACAGGCACAACAATAGGCCATGCAGGTTGTGTTCTGGTGTGACACAAACATGGAACGCCTCCTTGTTTAGCCACACAGATCTCCCCCATCCCCTCTCCTACCCCACTCAGGGTTATCACCCCATGTTCTCTTCATCGTCTGACAACTTATGAAATACTGCTTTGATGAGGGTGATGTATCCCAGGTTTTTGTCTGAGGCTACAATGGAGAATTTTCATTCCTACATCCACAGTCCCATATAAATGGAAGAATCAAATGTAAAATAATGTCTTTCCATTCACCTATTTACTACCGGGCTAGTTACAAAAACATATAACTCTGCTAAAATCCAAATAAACTGCCAACCATCCGTTTTGAATCCATTTTGTAACTATGCAAAATAATCTATTCTTTTGTTAGAATGGTTAAAGGAGATTTAGAGGGAGGAAAGAGCATGGTGACTTCCAAGGGAAGAGTGAGTGATTCAGTGCAAAAAGGGTAAATTTCATCTGCACATTCTTAACTGCGAGGACATTCTGCACATCTCAGGAGTGCACTAAGTGGTGCAGTAAACCAGTAAATTAGAAGAATGTAAATTCTTTAGTAGGAATTGCACGCAAGGGAAAAATGCTTCCTCATGCTCATATTTGTTTTCATGAAAATAATGTACACTCTTTCTAAAATCATACTGGTACAGAGCTGAGTAAGACATCAAAACCAGTAATAGATATTACACTGGACTAAGAAATGGCAATGATACAATTATCTTCCATGTTTCTGATGATCACTGTGATAAAGCCAGGACCTGGCATATTTAGAGCCTGGCACTGAGTAGGGAGCCTTGTAGCTCCCTTCCCTTCTCACTCTGTCTGTCTTATTTATCTCTCATTAAACTAAATTGTATTCTTATTGGCTGACTGACCTCTGATACTGTTATTAATTGATTTATATAGTGCCTTTTGCAAGCCTCAAGGCACTTCAGAGAATTGCAAATATATATAGGGATCACTTCAGCAATCACCTCCCTTTGGGCTGGAAACTGGTGGCCATTGCACTGGCACTGGGAAGGCTTTGGGTTAGAAAAGAAGACAGGGTCATGGAGTCAGCATTTCTGGCAGTCCTACTGCCAAGCAGCTGCCTTGATATCAGACTGGAAGCATCAGAAATCTTTCAAAGAAAAATCTACCTCTGGCAAATGATGTCCCAACAGAACATGTTCAAAAGCAAGTGTGAGGCACAATATTGTCATGATGAATTCAGTGCCCAGGGGTCATGTGTTTTCCTGAGGTCCTGATGACCACAGGACCACTCAGGCATGGTTCCCTCAGAACTTCTACCCGGCAACAGCCCTCCTTGCAGCACTGACAGGCCTCCCCACTGGCTCACGTGCACATGCAGCATGTATCTGCAAGCCTCACGGTGCTGGCACAGGTAAATGCCACGTATAGGCTTTGTCATTAAACAGCTACTAGCAGACAGGCCCAGTGCTTCCTCTTCTCACCATGTCAGGCACTTGGGACGCTGATACAGATTTCAGAGTGGAAACTGTGCTTCCTGGCTGTCTAAGTCCTTTTTAGCTCAGGACCCAAAACATCCCAGACAGTGTGTGATGGCTGCTAGCAAGACTGCTACCCTTCCTTGATGTCTGTGGTGCTATGAGTAATGAAGAAAAAAAATGTTGAAATAGGCTAACACACATATAGAGGGTGGCCATCAAGAGAGGAAGGGATTGCAGACACCAAAAAAGGATGCAGATCTTCTCCACAGAAGGGCGCCCAACCCTCTTTTCCTTATCTTCAGTGGTGACTTGCAGCACCACAGCAGGACCACACCCATGGACCCTGTCAGCATGGATGCCAACTTTCCAAATGCGGGAAAACTGTTGGTTTTCAGAATAATAGTTTGAGCATTCACAATAAACATTTTTAATAGTTTCTCATCAATTATAGATGAGAAAGCTTTGTGTTTTTTCAGAATATTAGAGTTTTGTCTTCATTTGAAATATCTGAATGCCTCTAATTAAAAAAAAAAAATAAAAACCTTTCCAAAGGTGCAAATATAGCAGAGAATATCAGAAATCTCTTTATTACGTTAGGTCATTAAAGCTGATTAGTGAAATGCATTGTATAGATCTGAAGGGTTTGAACCTTTCCCCATTAAAATGAACCCTGAATATGAAAATGTGCACCCCTTTCCAAAGCAGAATTAATTTCACTGACTCCATTAACAAGCAGGTCTGCTCTCGTCTTATCTTTCAAGAATTCTATACCTGATTGCATTTATGTTCTCATTTAGCATCTCAAAATGGGCACTTTCTCCCAAGAAGGGTTAGTGCATGACTCACCCGCTTAGTTAATCTGACTAATTAGCATACAGTCACCCATTAACAGCATTAGAACAACAACTGTAGCTCTCATTTCCACACTGTCTGGAAAACAGACCTCTTCTAGTTTGCAAGGACATTGGTTGCTCCCTGTCTTCTGACAAGTGTGGGGTTATTTATCACACCAGCACAGGATTTGCAGATAGCTCTGGAAGGGGTGATATAATTCTTAATATCCTGCAAAAACCTTCAGCTCATAATCTTTTCTAGCAACTTATTAGAAATTATTCTAAAATTAAGTCCTTAAGTCTGCCAGAAACCTCACTGACATCTAAGCTGCTCCCATGCACCTCTTTCAACTTCATCGAAAGAAACCAATGGTGGAAATTAAATAAGTTTTTTTTTATATACAATAAGTCACAATAAGTGTATCAACATAAAAATTCTTCATACTTCAGCCATTCACAGCAGTCCTGGACTTATTTCCCACAGCTCTTCTAGGTGTATCAAGCCATGCTCAGACAGATGTAAGATTTGTGGGTCTTTAGAAGAGTAACTTCCCAGGAAGCATACCTTGCAAACCAGGAACATTTTTATTCATGGAGGTGATGTTGGGAACAGCAGGTTAAAAGACTGAACTAGGGAGGCAAAGCCATCAGCTGCTGGAGCTCCTTAAGACAGCTGCAGAGTGCCCAAGGTACTCAAGGAGATTTACACACCCAATTTCAGCCTACCCCAAATAGGCTGAAAAGCTGTAGGACCTGGATAGGTGTGAATTTCTATTATTTATTTCAAAGGGCTCTTCATGGGAAGCCTAATTAGGGTCACTTAAATGCCAGGACAGTTAGTCATTTCACTGCTGCTCACCATACCAGAAATACCCATCATCTAACAGACTTCCCCTGTGTCACCAGCACACAGGTGAAACCCACCATTGCCACACACTTTCACACCATGCTTCAAAGGAATAAACCTGCAGGCTTCAGCTCCACCTGTAAAGCTCTGGGATGGTCCTCAATGTGTGATGGGAAGTACTTCATCTCCCTTGCTGTTGGCATGGAGCTGTTGGATGCTGGTGTTTGGCTGGGTTATTGAAATGACACTGGCTTCAGTGGGTGCCTCAGAGCCAGCACTGGCACCTGCAGGGCCTGCAGGCTTTGTAAGTAGGGCTCCCTGCCTCTGCCTGAGCCAGCAGACATAAAAGTTGAAAACACGGGTATTCAACATAATATCACAAGCTTTAGAAATCTGAAAGTTTAGCAGACTTGCAGGTTTTACCTGATGGGAAAGTCACTATTTGACAACAGGAAATCCAGTTGCCAGGGAGGCTCACATTGGACAATGCCAGAACTCATGCTGAGTGAAGTTTCTGTCTGCTTTGAGCAAAAGCTGAGCCACAGATTCCCTGACGAAAGATTCCTCACAGAGCACTGGATGTGATGGTTCTTGCACCTCACACCTGCTGTGCAGTCATGTTGTGGGGCTCGTAATGACTGTCCCAGCTACATCTGAGACTCAGAAACGAAAGCTCCTAGCACAGATGGGACAACACCAATGCCGTAGGAATCTGAGTCTTCCTTTCCAAAGTGCCCCTGCTGGTACCAACAATGATCTTGTCCAACTCACATTAGCAGTTAAACTAGTTTCAGGACCAGTGGAGGGCAATATTGCTTTGGCTTCCTTGAATAAAGGGATCAAGGCACCAGCTAGGGCACAGAGCTGCTGAGTGCAAGGCAAAACCCTTACTGTGGGTGCAGGATGACACTTATTGTTCCACAGAAACCAGCCCCTAAGGTGCATGGCCACTGGAGCACCAACACTGCCTTCGTAAAATGTCTCACTTGCTAAACACCAACTTGCTGTAGACATTGATGCTTTCGTGCTGGCATCATGTTCCCAGACCAGTGCACAGGGAAAGACAGAGGTGGAAGCAGCTCCAGGGTGAAATACATTCATTGTACATACTAGTCCTCTTACAACTTCTATTGTTTTCCTCATTATGAGCTTGATTCAGCATCTAAAAATTTCCCAGTTCTGCACTTACCACAAGTTTATGCCTACTTAAATTTATGAAGGAGATCAAAGAAGGGGTATTTAAGTCACATTTTGTGGAAATACAGCCTAGTTAATTCAGGAAATGAAATACTTCTTGACTTGAGCAAAGTGTTAAGAGGGTGAAGCCACAATGCCTGTAAAAGTACCAGATGACATAAAACATTTGCTTTTTTAAGTACTTCCTTAGACTCCTTTCATAATATTAAATTCCTCATTTTAACATTAAGAACGAATGTTCATATTTTGTTTCACCTCTCCGCACCTTTGAATTGATCTTGCAGTGGTATGATTTATTCTGCTATGATTTCCTTTTCTCTTTCAGGCTTTGATTCATTAAGTGTTTCCCTGGAAAGAAATGCTTTGAACTTGTACTCAGTGAAAAGCTGTGACATTTCTCCTTTTTCATCTTTGGTGTCTGTGGCAAGTGATGGCTGTTCATTGGTACCCACGATGCAGGTGACTGCTGCTGCTGGGGAGGTGAATGGGCTTTTTGGAAAGATGGAACAAGAGTAACAGGGCTGAAGGCTGTTTGGATAGACATGGCAAGGACATTGTCCAAACTAGGGTCAAAGCTGGGGTACCTGAGGGGAATTTAAAGTCTGATGGGGTTTGCAGGATAGATGTGGGCTTTGTGGGGGCAAATGGTGAGGTTTTTCCTTTTATTTCCTCACTTAGCTCCTGCTGCTGCATCCCTGCCTTTCCCTGCTTCTGTTGTGTCTTGAATGGCCACAGTCCCTATGAAGAAGCCCACAGCAGGTGCCAATGCAGTCCCAACACACACCACCAGCAAGCAATGAGAGTCCTGCTGCTGAGGCTGCAGTTGGGCAAATCTGTCAGGAGACAATATCTTTGGTAGACCTGTTATTTGATTGTCAAAGCACAGAAAAGCTTCCTAGATTTATTTTTTTTTAATCTGCAGAGAAGTTTGTGCCTGAAAGCTTGCATATTTTCCCACCTATATCAGTTGTTCCAAGAATAAAAGGTATAATTTCTTCCTGCAGTCTGTGTCTGTCGTATCTGTAGATATGTAGCACAGCTACAACATGATTCAGAATTTAGCACGTGCCATTCAGTGTGAGCTGCACATCTCTGCCTGCTGAAATGCTGTGCAAGAGCCTGAAGTGTGGACCTCAGACCTTTTTTGAATTGTATGTTCACCTTTACCTTTACAGGAACCAGAATTTATTCACACAGCACAAAAAGGATAGAAAATTGGAACTGAAGCCTGTAGAGCCTTAACATGCTATTGGAATTCCTCTTTGTGTGAGAGAAGTATCTGTATTTTTTATAAATAACTACTAATGATAGGAAAGCAGCACAGATAAGTGACTCAGTGGAAGCTAAGTACTTTCTCAAAAGCCAGGGATTAACAAAACATATTTGCATTTCACCTTTAACATGCGACTACCAAGAAGAGGTTGGCAATGCAAAACCCATTCCTCTTATTGATGTTATACATTTGTCTTTCTAAGAGAGTTTTGAAGTTAGAAATATTATCAAAAGCTTTAGAGGAGACCTGAAATATTTAATCATGAAATAGGTCCCTCAAAAATCTGAAATCAATTTGGGTTTTAAACTTTTCACCTTGTGATTCCCCCAGGGGCCCAGTGGAACCATGAAGGTTCAGCTGATTTTTTTTTCCTTGCTGTGATACTTCTGCCCCAGGGAGGTCCATATTATTGCGTTACATGTACAATGTTTCTGGGTCTGGAAGACAGGAGGTAACCCAGTTGAAAAGCCTCTATTGTTAATGACAAGAGATGCCCAATGCTCAGTGATCCTACACTTCAAGAAAGAAATTTACTGTACTTAGAAAGAGTAGCACCTCTGCATATCCACAACTCTGATCAAAATGTGGGAATCCAAATGCACTGTACAGTTATATGAGTGCTGGCACATCGCATGGCATAAGAATATGTTGGTTTTACTCTACTGATACCCGTTAGTGCCTCTTGTAAATAAATCCATGCTTGATCATCTGCTTCAATTCCCATACTTAACTAACAGCTTTGCTGAAGTCAGGTTAAGCATGCAGGCAGGGTTAATCTAACTCATCTGTGAAATGCAGACAAAGAAGACATTCTTCTCTTGTATTACATTACCAAAAATATTGAATTAGAATTTTATTTAGTTAGAATTATCAATTGTCACACGGGTCTTTAGCTCATTATATCAGTGTATCCAATTACCTTCAATTCACAACCTAGTTGGTTTATAGCACATGTTCACAGGGAAGGACCCTATACATCCTCAAATTCTGTTCTGACATGCCTGTATTCCTCAGACACAGATGACATTACTAAAATAATCGCTAAACTTTCAGCTATTGAGAAAGTCACAAAGTTCATGGGGAATGGCATCCCATTCTTCTGCAAAGCTGGCACAAGTTTCTCAAAGGGGTGAGTAAGATACAAGAGTACTTCTGCCTCAGGAAAAAGAAAGAAAAGGATAGCATTGGACTGAAGAAAAGATATTGGCACATCCTCTTCTTCCCAGGGCAGAGATGATGCTCCTGGGAAGGGTCCTTCACTCCAGCACAAGCTCTGTCTATTTACCTCACCCTCCTCAGCCTGGCTTCCTGGGCTCTGGAGTAAGCAGCATAGAGACCAGGGCTCAGTTATCTGATAGTTTAGCCAGATGCCTACACTGCCTAAGCAAAGGGGCAGTTCCCACTCTACTTGGCCAAGAACAGGAAACCACAACACTGATGTTCTGATATTGGTATTCTATTGTCACATCTGGTGGTCAAAGACTGTTTTAAGTTACTTTTATTACACTGATATTTAATCCAATGGATACATAGAGTCACCATAAACAGAATGGGACTTGGAAAGACCACATATATACTTAGCAGTTACACATAATCTTCCCTGAGCAATGTTTCCTAATCATATCCTAGCCCTAACAAGGAAGATGCACCATTGTTGTTGCTCTCAGATACTTCTTAATATTTAAACTAAAATTCTCCTGAGGCAGTGTAGAATCCTTACTACTTCCTGATGGATTATTGTTGTACTCTTTGAGGTTATTTCTACCGTCTTTGCCGTTTATGTTTTTGAAGATGCTTAATCTGTCTACTTTAGTTTCTCTCTGCTTTAGTGTAGAAAAGCCTTTAATCTTGCCAAAGAGTTTAGAGGAGAATAAAGAAAACTGCCAGATCCACCCTACTTCACCTGCATCTCTCTTTAAGTGCTCAAAATGTTCATAACTGGACAGCATTCTCCAGCTGAACACCACACCTGCACTGAGCAGAGGAAGAAAATTTCATGTATGTTAAAGAAAAAGAACCTCTTTTTATACATCCCAGTGCACTGTTTACCTTTTTGCCTCAAATTCACTGCAACTTCCAGATCCTCTCCATGACTTTTATGCTGTTGCAGCTCTTCCCTGGTTTGTGGCTTTTGGAGTGCAGATTCTCCTTACTGAGTGCAGGGCTTTTCCTTATAAACCTTCACAGTGTTTTGTTCTCATCACCTTCTCTAAGACCCCAGCACTAGTATGGATCCTAATTCTGTCTTTTGAAGTGTTTACAGGTCTCTCAGCTTGGTGTTTTTGGTAAATTTGACAAATATGTCCTTTCCTTCATCAGCCATGTTGTTTCTGAAATTTACTCTGAATGAATATTCAATGCTCAACATTGTCAGGTGCATGACAGATCTCTGGGACATTGTCCCTTGTAACAGGCTGCAGTGTGAGAGTTATCACTTATTATTCCCTTTAGTTTTTGAAGTGGTTTTGAACTGACATATCCAGGGTGTTTCCTTAATTGTTCATGGGGATTCCATGTGTAGCCCTGACAAAAATCTGCCCAAAGTCAGGATTGATAGACTTTTATTCCTTCTTTTCTAATCCAAAAGGCCAGTTATCCCGTCACAGAAAGAAATTTGGCTGCTTTAATACAATTTGTACTTGACAGATCCCATTTGTCCTTGAAGTTAGTTTAGTTATTTGTTCCATGAGTCTTTGGCTCTTCCTTTCCTTGTTTTCTAAAAGTAAGTGTTAGGTATACCATTTTCCAGGCTTATCCCATGTAACTTATCTGTCTCACATTTCATTACTTGTATTCATCTCTAGCTTCTACCATCTCTGAAGGTGAGATTTGGTCAACTTCACCGATCATGAAGTAGCACTCTTTTAAGCTGACACACTCTTATGCGCTTTGTAATGTGCACAATCAATGGCTCCAGAACAGCTTTGGAGCACTCACTCAGTCCTAACTATCCTTATTTCAGAGAAAATATCAATGCTCACACCTGTGGTTAAACTACAGCCATAGTTCCCTCAGTCTCCACAACCATAGCACTGCTGGCAACTTGTCAGCTCTGCTTTGGTCAGCCACAGCCTGAAGTAGCCCAAGGTAAGTTTGTTCCTCAACCTGAACAACCATAAACTCCAAATTTCAAACAAGGTCATCTTTGAGGCAGACCACTTACTGGATTTTGATTTAATTTATGAAAAGTCACACTCCCAGTATAGCACAAACAGTTGTAGGCTGTAAAGGACAGAAGAGTCAAGTTTTGCAGTCTGCTTCAATTTTCTCTCTAACAATGCCCTAGACCCTCTGTCTCTCATCCTGGCTTCTCTCACCTCTCTGGTCCTTCCATTATACCAGATTCTACCTATGCCTTGTTAGGCTCAATGCTGGTGACATAAGCAAGGTAGAAACCCCAGGAGAGATGTGGGAAATGATGAATGAGGCAGCTGTGAAAACAGGGTAAGCAGAGTTGCACAGAGCATCTGTGGTGGTGCATTCCATCCTCACTCCACCCTCAACTTCCCTCCCACACGCCCCAAATACTCAATTGCTGCTGCAGCATGAAACAGAACTTATGAAATTATAGTTGATTTGGAAAATGACAAACAAACTCCAGAACCCATTCCTCATATAATTCATTGGTTTGGCCAGTTCAAAAGCCAGATAGGAGATGGTGACTAACTACAGATTACCAATGCTTATATGTCAATACAGCCCCACTAACAGCTGCAGCACTCAATGTGGGAAATCTAACAGCCACACTGCAATCGGCCACACGCCCGTGGATGGCAGTGCTAGATAGAAAAAGATATGTTATTTATGGTCCCCTTACAGGAAGAGGATGAAGAGAAGTCTGTTTTTACTTGGGAAAGAGTACAATGTACCTTTTGCAGATTCCCACACGTATAAACGTTCATCCATGGTTGCTCATGCAGTGCTTGTTGAACTTGCTGAACTCTTACAGACAGTCTCACTTCCTCAATATTTGAAATTATTTCAATATAGAGATGATATTCTAATTGCAGGAGATTTGCCTGAAAAGGTAGGGGAAGCAGCAGCAACAGTGTGACAAGAACTACATAAAGCAGAAGTTGAGATCCCACTTGAGAAACATGTCAAGGACCAAGTGAAGAAGCAGAGATTTTGGGTACTTGGTGGATAGCAAGCAATGCAGTAATTTCTCCAGACACTTTAAGAAATATAGAACAAGAGCAGATGTCCCAGTCTAGGAAAGAGTTACAACATTTAATGGGAACTTTAGGATACTGGAGAAAACATGTGCCTGGATTTTCTACCATTGCTTGCACACTCTATTCACTTTTATGAATGGGAAAACTGTGGGGGTGGAATTAAGAACATGAAGAGGTAGTCAAAGTCTTAATACAGGAATTAAAAACATATCAACCACTGGGACCAGTACATCCCCACGATCCTATCACAACAGAATGGGGGTTTGCTGAACATGATACTTACAGTAACTGATTCGCTGATGCCTCAGCAAAAAGGATAAATGGTAAATGGCAATGTAAGGCTGCTGCACTAAATATTAACACTGGCAATCAAATAATAGGAGAAGGTGAAGGTAGTACAGAAGTAGGAAAATTAAGGGCAGTTGTTTTGGCAGCACAGAATGGAGGAAAAATGATAGATGTGGACTCCTCTGGTGTGTGGATTACACAATGGTTCAGTCAATGGGAATCACTGAACTGGGAAGCAGGCAGATCTCCAGTTAGGAGAACTCAGCACTGGCAATTACTATTAGATATAGCCAGGAAAACAGCATTCAAAATGGGATGGGCAAAAGCACACACCAAGGATAATAAACCAGCCACAAACTGGAATCAAAAGGTGGATGAATTGACTAAAATTAGGGAGATAAAAATAGGGAACTCTTTAAATCGTGAGTGGTATCAATTGGGAGAATAGCGACATCAGAAAGTAGGTCACAGTACTGGCCCCTAGACATGAAAACTTGTGGGGTTGCTTTTATAGAATGTCCTCATTGTAGATTAAAATTACAGTCAGATCAGCCTGCTAAAGCACTACCCTACACATCAATCAAGGAAATACTTTGTAGTCTACATGGCAAATTGATTATATTGGGCCATTCAAACCTCTGTGGGAGACCAATCTATCCTCACAGGATTAGCAGTAGTCTTCCACCTCACCTATGGTGACTAAGTGCTGAAAGTGCTGACGGACAAAAGTACAGGGGATATTATCTTGGTTCTCAAGTCTATCTGCTCCTGATACCACACAAAGTGATACTGGCTCACACTTCTCATGTAAAGAGTTGTGAGAATGGGCCAAGCAAGAAGAAATTCACTGCATATCACACCCCCTCCACCCCAAATGACCCCAAGTCAAATGGTATCGTAGAAAGAGCTAATGGGTTACTGAGAAGGAGCCTTAAGCCACACAATGTTCAGTGGGTTACTTGACTTTCCAAAGCACTTCATCCACTGAATAATCAGTAGTCTGTAAACTGAGCATTTTTTGTAAAGCTGAACCTGATTCTTTACCTTCCAATGAAAGAAAATACTGGACAGCATTAGAGCCAGGACAACCTGCAATGGTAAATTTACCACAAACTGGAACCATGCCTATGACTCTGACTAAACCCTGTGGCTCAACTGCATGGGAAGCTCCTGATAGGAGTGGTGAAAAACAGAATCAATGCACAGTGGATATAGGCTGCACCATAAAAGAGGTAACCCAGTCCACATTCCCCATCAAAACCTTTTACTTCTTTTCTTTTACAGCAGAAAATCGATCTATACTGATAACAATGACAACAGCAGTATAGCCCCAACAGAGTCTCCTCTTTCCTCTCAGTTGAGAAAAATATAATCCCTGCAGATCAAACACAAAGGCCTTGGGACCATGCACTACTAAACTGTGCTGAAAATGCTGGGATCTCACCAATAGATAAGGCAAACTTAAACCTTGCTACTTTGGTTATACATGGAAATGAGGCATATCTAACGAATAAATGGAGATGAGAAACATAAAATGGAAAAATAATTTTAATAATTCACAATAATTATAACAGTTAACAAATACTATCTCTTCCAGTGACACCAGAATAAAAATAAAAATAGGGTACTGGGCAATCAATGAATCTACCCCTGAATATATACTGATTTTTTCAAACCAGGAAATAATTAGAAATCTTGCTATAAGATATCAGAACCAGATTGCTGGTTGAATTTCACTTCTACACAGCCCATACTTACATTTTACTTCTGGGTAAACATTGTGTACAACTGTTGTTTGATTTTATGATTATTAAGCACTAAATATGGAATTTGTGTAAATGGGGTAGCTGTGGGTTGATGAATATGTATCTATACCTGATCTAAATGTATCAGCAGCAGCACTTCATCTTTTCTGGACCGGAATAGATTATTACAGACGAAAATGATAACTAGAAAATTCTATCTAACTAAAGGGAACTAAAGGAGACATCATTTTGATACAACGTTGAATACAGTACTTCGGCATACACCATAAAGCCAATCATTGTGCTGGGATTAAATCACCATGGAACTATCCTCTATCTGACAGACCATAAAGTATGGGCACAAATGGCAAATTGTTGACGTTGATGCATGTTAGAAAACAACAGAGATTTCTTTGTGAAAGTAATACTATTAAGACCCAAGACATTTCTCTGACAATGAAAAAACATTTGTCATTTTGAAATACAACCTGATGAAATCCTGAAACTGTACTTGTGTATGATGGAAATGGATGTTTTTGTTTGAGAGCTCTTTATGATTTTGTACTTACAGATAACACCACTGGAGAGACAAGCAATCACTCAAATATCTGTGTCTGTCATTTTACCAAAATTGCGGGATGCAACTTCAGCTATTCAGGTCTTGTCACAGTACAACAATTGTTACAAGCTAACTACACCTCCTATCAAGACTGACCACCTACTCCCATTGGCACGAATCTTTCATTGCTGAAGAAACTCATGAAACTTTCATGATGATGAAAACATGATGACCTGAGTCAACTACTAGAACATACATGTCTGAAATCATGAACGCATAACTCACTGTTCATCGTGATACAGAAGAGAAATACCATATCCTAGGAAGAAAGTGAAGAAAGATGGTGGGATACCTTATTTGAGTGGTCACCATCACTGACAGGGACTCTAAATCAAATGCTGCATCCCATTGAAATTGTACTTATTTCAGTTGTATTGTTTGTTATTGAACATTATTCTGTATGTTAGATGTCGAGAATATCTAGATGGGTGGCTGTGTTGCAAAGACCTCCTTAGATATATAATACTACTCAATCATGCAGAATAAAACCTTAAAAATTATGTAACAATGAAAATTTTCCTTCAAATTACAACTGGAATATGACATTAATCTGTTTATAGGCACAGAGGCAAGAGGTGACCACATCAGCACTCTGTAGAACAAGAAGAATTAACTTTAGTTATGGGATGGATTGTTGTAGTGCATTTCTCCCACCCCCACAGCCTCCTTGGAGGCTTTACAACTTCAGCAACTCCCATTAAGCCTTGACTGTACCAGCTGGGCAGTGAAGCGTCCCTTGACTGTACAAGTTGGGCAGTGAAGCATTCCTTGGCCATACCAGGAACTTTTGCATGGCAAAGGTGGGAGCGGCACTGTTCATATGTGGAACATCTATTTCTTGATGAAGGTGGAGAACAGGGGATAATAATTTATTCCCTGACAACCTTGGAACATTACTTCCCTGAACTGTAGCCCAAATGGAATGGTACCATTGTTACTGGACTTTTGAAAAACTTCTGTAGTTACCGACTTGGGTAATGGCCAGGATGGAAACTGACTAATGCCTAAAGCCAGTCATCTTGTGACCCTATAAACAGGGCAACTGAGGCCCTTTGAATTCTGATGGATTGCACCTCTATCTGAGTGGGATGCCTCTCAGAGCTTTCAAATTCACAAGGTTTTGATACTCAAAGGACCATCACCAAAAGTTGATGGGGCCTGGGCTGATACCCTCCATAGCATGAGGCTTAACCCTCACCCACTGAGAAATGCAAAGGTATTCAACCTATTTCACTGAACTCAAGGGGAATTTTTAACAGGAACCTTTTTACATATATGTATATTTATTTATATATATATATATATATATATACACACATTTCTAAGTCTGTGTGCATGCATGTGAATTGATTCAAATGCCCTCTAGCAAGAATAGTATGAATATTGCCATCTTGAATCTATAATTAAGTGGTTGTTGCAAATCCTACTGAATCAATTTACAAATATTAGTCAATGATTAAGTGCTGCTAAACCCTGTAGACATAAACAGTTGATCAAATACAGGACAGAAACTGGGCTCAGCTGCATCCAGGATCCATCAGTTTAGATAGCGAGGCANCATTGTTACTGGACTTTTGAAAAACTTCTGTAGTTACCGACTTGGGTAATGGCCAGGATGGAAACTGACTAATGCCTAAAGCCAGTCATCTTGTGACCCTATAAACAGGGCAACTGAGGCCCTTTGAATTCTGATGGATTGCACCTCTATCTGAGTGGGATGCCTCTCAGAGCTTTCAAATTCACAAGGTTTTGATACTCAAAGGACCATCACCAAAAGTTGATGGGGCCTGGGCTGATACCCTCCATAGCATGAGGCTTAACCCTCACCCACTGAGAAATGCAAAGGTATTCAACCTATTTCACTGAACTCAAGGGGAATTTTTAACAGGAACCTTTTTACATATATGTATATTTATTTATATATATATATATATATATATACACACATTTCTAAGTCTGTGTGCATGCATGTGAATTGATTCAAATGCCCTCTAGCAAGAATAGTATGAATATTGCCATCTTGAATCTATAATTAAGTGGTTGTTGCAAATCCTACTGAATCAATTTACAAATATTAGTCAATGATTAAGTGCTGCTAAACCCTGTAGACATAAACAGTTGATCAAATACAGGACAGAAACTGGGCTCAGCTGCATCCAGGATCCATCAGTTTAGATAGCGAGGCAGTCCTCTCTGAACCTTGTGACTCAACAGAAAGGTCTGCCTTATCCTTTTGCATCCCTGATCTCAGTGTAAATCATTCTAAATTGATTTTAATCTGGTCTTCCTTTGTATGCTTCTTTTATGTAGTGNCTGAGTGGGATGCCTCTCAGAGCTTTCAAATTCACAAGGTTTTGATACTCAAAGGACCATCACCAAAAGTTGATGGGGCCTGGGCTGATACCCTCCATAGCATGAGGCTTAACCCTCACCCACTGAGAAATGCAAAGGTATTCAACCTATTTCACTGAACTCAAGGGGAATTTTTAACAGGAACCTTTTTACATATATGTATATTTATTTATATATATATATATATATATATACACACATTTCTAAGTCTGTGTGCATGCATGTGAATTGATTCAAATGCCCTCTAGCAAGAATAGTATGAATATTGCCATCTTGAATCTATAATTAAGTGGTTGTTGCAAATCCTACTGAATCAATTTACAAATATTAGTCAATGATTAAGTGCTGCTAAACCCTGTAGACATAAACAGTTGATCAAATACAGGACAGAAACTGGGCTCAGCTGCATCCAGGATCCATCAGTTTAGATAGCGAGGCAGTCCTCTCTGAACCTTGTGACTCAACAGAAAGGTCTGCCTTATCCTTTTGCATCCCTGATCTCAGTGTAAATCATTCTAAATTGATTTTAATCTGGTCTTCCTTTGTATGCTTCTTTTATGTAGTGAGCAATAGAGTGAACCTTGCCATCAAACTTTGCTAAGTCACGCTTCCACAAATTCATATTGAAACCTACTTTTGCTAATGCCTTTGGTGATGACTCTTTTAGTGGCCTAAACCGCTCATTTGCATGAGTAGCATATGGGAAAAATGGGAGCTGTGTGTGTCACTGGCAATACTAATTCAAAAAGTCCTAGCAGGGACTTCAAAATTTCTGGTGTACAAATAACCAGAGAAGGTTAACAATAATAATGTTGAGCAGAATGGTGTTCCCCCAGAAAGCAGCAATTTCATACTGTTGTATTGTTCTGTGGCATTATTGAAAGTTTCCAGGCAAACTATGAACAGAAGCATTTTAGAAATGTAAAATTAATTCTTTACTTTCTGTTGGAAGGGGAAGGGAGTCTGTCATGCAGGTGTACAACCTGTGTGTCCTACTGCACGAATCTATTTCACTAAACAAGGCATATGGGCCTTTCTCAACATATTTTTATTGTCTCTTCGAATGACGTTCAACTTCTTGATCAATATTTTAAATGATGTGCCCAATCACTCCTTCCTCTTTGTGTATGTGTGGGGATCTGGATGGAAGTTTGATTTGTTTTAACAGTAAATCAAAGAAAATGTTCTTGATTTAAAACAGCTTTTACTTAAGGGAGGCATATCTTTAAGAGTATTAGGCTGACTTAGAACTGAACATTGATTATTTCATACCTTTGTGGCACAGCTGCACCCTCTGTTACTTCTCTCTTTAGTGGGTATTAAGCATTCATGTTCATATAGCTTCCCTTTATTCCACACCTCCCTCAAGGCATTTTTACTTTTTTTAGAGGGGAAGGGAACGGTATCATGCATGTTTCTTAGGAAGCTTGTAGAGATCAAAAGACAATTCATTTACTCTTGCTTGCTCTACAGTTACTGTTCTAATAGCTCATCAGAGGGTTTGAGCTACTTGATGACATTTCAGTTTCACTGTGTTTTATCTCAAAAAACAGCACAATTATGCTAAACCACAAAGTAACACTTGTGCATCAATGATATCAAAACTAAAACATGGGCTAAACCATCACATTTTCTCAGGTTTCTTCTACTCTAAAGGTGCATTTCAGGCACTCCTGCTCCAGATTTGCAGGGAATGGTAGCAATCACAAACTGATGATGTTGGGTATAAGATAACTTCATGTCAAAGGTCAACCTGACGGCATGGACAGCCAGAGCTCAACTGTGCTGCCCCTCTCCAGCATCCAGACTTCATGTGCAAGCTCCCCTAGCTCATAATAAACATCTTAATCTGTATCCAAATTATCTTGGAAAAACAATCAAAATGTAGATGTTTTACATGGTTTCATGTGGGCAAAAATATTTTCTTTCACTAGGGCAAGGTGGAAGCCATGTAACATCCCAGGCTCCAGCACCAACCAGCCTACAGCTGCATAAGTGGCAGAAAAGGTGGTGTGACCACAGCACCCCTCTAAGTCCTTATAGGAACACCGTAGGGCTCAGCAGTCTGTCACCAGATCTGGGCCCCAAGCCCTTAGATCCTGAAAGGAATTCCAAACATAAGGAAACCCACTACACTTCCATTGCTCACTTGAGACAATACATCGCTATCCAAGATACAGAAAGCTACATTAACTGTTGTAAACATTCAACATAATTAAAATACTGTTAAGAACTTGTAACCTTAAGTTACATCTTAAATTTTAAAAAAATCTAAGTCAACAGCTAATTATTTTGAAATTATCATTAAACATTTTACAATTTTGAAATACTGTGATTTAATGAAGTTTTATCTGCTTTCAAACGGAGCTTTAAACAAAAACTGCATAAGAACTGAAAAATCACTCATGTTTCCTTGACAAATACTTATGACTTAAAGTTGTTTCCGTCAAAATAAATAAAAAGTTGTTAATAATAAGAAAACATTGTACCAAAAACACTAGTTGTCCAAATGGTACAGGCAGTGACAATAGGAAAAAGAGAACTTCCAACAGTCAGACTACAAGGGAAACTAGGAAGGAAGGGAGACAATAACGAAATAAGAAAGAGATAAGGCATGAAATACGTCCTACAAAAATCCTGTGTTTCAAAGGCTGAGGTTCTCTCTTTTAGAATAGCTGCTTCGAACCAGTGAGGAGCAACTGAGGCATGTAAGAGGGGAGGGTGCAGGAGAGTTAGTTTCTGTCTTTCTAGCAGATTATAATTTCATTTTTCCAGAACTGTCAGGTTCCTCAACTTCTGTGTTGACAAAATATACTTCTGTTCAGCTGAATCACGCAGTACAATCCCAATACGTCTTCTTTCCAGAGTTGCTTTCCACAGCCAGTGCTTTTATGGAACTTAGATGAGGTTTTGGTGATTCATAGTACTTAAACTACTTGATAGCACTTTTTCAATTGGAAAATTCACTTGAAGTAAATGCATCATCAGCATGATTGTTCATGCATGAAAGAACTACAAGCAAAACAATGAGCACCATTTTTTAAAACCTACATTTAAGCCAAGAAAAACAGTTATCATGAACTATTAAAAGACCTTATTTTTCAGTTTCCATGAATCTCTCATGGAAAACATGGGTTATCCTTGTCTCTGCATTTCTTATTCTGAGAATCCCAAATTGCAAATGAAAAAATATAATGTGCACATTGGTTTAGAGTCATTAACATGATACATAGCAACATAAATTATATTATCTACAACAGATTAAGCAATTACTGATTTAGCCTTATTCTTCTAGTAGTCTTTTCCAGGAAAAAGCCTAGAGAATCTAGCCATCAAATAATCTTGCTATTCTCTACATTGCTTTCAGAATGCTAAATATAAATAAAATGCTATTTAAATATTTCAAGGATTAATGGACGATGCTTTGGTATCTGCTAAGCAATGTGGATTTGAAGAATATGCCAAGTACTTAAATGAAAACAGAGGCCTGCATTTTTGGCATTTATCTGAAGGAAAACATACTATCTGTGGGTTATGTATGTGCATATGCCTGTATGGCGTTTTCACAGGTGATTTGATAGTGGTACTTCCAAAATATTTCTATTCCTAAGCATCAATGCAATATTTCCCTCTTACTCCATTCTGGCAGTGTTTGTTTATTTATTTATTCACTTAAATAGATTCGTATGATACATAAAAAAGGTCTATCTGCAACTCTGAATGCTTTTGATATATAGGAAAATATAGTCAGACTGGTGAAAACAAGTATAAAACCAGCAACCTCCATTAAATCAGAAAATGGTCACCAAAAAATAAATTAAAAACTACTGACTGCTCCAGACAATCATTCAGATAAGCTGCACTAACCAAAACCACAGGGGCAATTTGAGAAGGTGACTTCAAATCTTAAGAGCATTTAACAAAGGGGCCCACCAAGCTCCCAGCTCTGAGTGCACCCAGCGCAATCCCAGCTTTGTGCCCTGTCTTAGTTCAAAAGAGAA
>WBMV01009015.1:278079-321034 GCA_013396655.1 Campylorhamphus procurvoides | reverse complement strand
AGTTGGGGCATATACACTGAAGAAAACAACAGGATGTAAATTGGGTTAGAGTATCCTTCTCTTAGATGGATGGCCTTACAGGGCTGAGCGAGCTCCATCTGCCTGGGTTCGGAGCTAGAGTTGTCCTTCTCCTAGGATGGTTGCTGAGGGGCTAGTGAGCCCATCCTGCCTGTGGACACACTTTGTCTCACCCTTCAGTTGAGACCTGACTAGCATGGGAGACCCTACCGGAGGCATGTAGCACCACTAGCACAGCTCGCAACCTCGTAAGGGCACACAAGCTTCTCCCCTGCAGCAAGGAGGTGTCCATGGAGAAGTATTAATATAATATACATAACCTAATGACACGAAACCATTTTGTAACTCAAGTATTTATACTATCTTTACAGTAATTTATCTTTGCATTTTTAATTGAGTTTATGTAAAATAATCTCCTCTAGAATATCTAAACAAAGCAACAAATGTATTAATTGAAACATTTCAGAGGTGTGGTTTACAAAATGTAGCCTTCACTTTGCTGAACACTTCACCATGTGTTTGGTCTACCACCCATCTTTGATGGGATTTGACAGTGTGGCTAAAGGGAACCACACATTGACTCATAAAATTGTGCAGATTTCCAATATGGTTCCCTAGAACTTCATACTAGGTGTGTTATGTGGCCCTTACCCTTACTTTCAAGGTTACTCAAAAGATTGACTCTCAGGATTCAACCGAAGGTATAGTTTAAATGCACAGCTGGTCCTTAATTTTCATTGGAATTAACTAAAACACCAAAAGAATATGAAGAGGTAAAAATAAGCAAAGTGACTTGAACAGAATCAATGCCACGTATATGGTCTGCTTATACCTTCTCACCTTGTTTTTTTGGGTTTTCCCCCTTCTGCTGGCAGTTTCTGCCTGGACATAGAAATAGCAGATCTGGTGTCCCTTTTTATAATTGAGTTTCTCATGTGGCCAGGGAATGTATGGATCTGTGGCCCATTATGCATTCAGTGTGGTGTTGGGGTACAGTTTCATGTGAACTGCGTTAGGTAAGCACCTGGATCAGAGTGTTTATCCAAATCAAGTGAAGCCCTGAAGCTTAGATTTTGACAAGTAAGAGATCAGATCAGCTGATGCCAGCAGAGCTTGCAGGAAGGGGCATGACTGTGTGACAAGATACACCTCAGCTGTGTGCTGGGCCCCTGTTCTCTCTGAAGAAGAAGCACTGCGACACACAGGAGATGACGTGCCAGACCCTTGCTAAAAGTATTAGTTAAAAGAATCTCTGATGAATAGGGGTGAAATCATGGGAAGAATACTAAGTAAAAATCTCATGGTGAAATGTGAAATGACTACTTATAGCAAACAGAATGGAAGAAATTCATACAGCTCTCTATAGACGGAAGGAGCTTTCCTATAAATCAACCCTGAGAGAGTAGCAGAGGACTGAAAATTCTGACTCGATGCCAATATTTGTAAATTTAAATAGGATAATCAAGTGTGTACATAGCTCAGTAGCCTGGCATAGGTGTTCAGTGAAGCTGCAGAAAGCTTGTTACAGCAACTCACTTAAGATAGTTTTTTTGATAACAGGCCTCACAGCATAACCTTGGTGTCCCTTCTGAGGAAATTTGATTTTTGACATAGATAATGGTACTGCTAGATTATCATCCATCATCATGAGAGTTTCTTACCAGTGTTGCCCAAACCAGCCCTAGGGTTTGCTCTGTGCTACTGTGATATTTGTAAGTGTGTGGGAACTGGCAATGGCCATTTAAGCAGTTGGGCAACACATCAGCTAGTCTAGGGTCTACACATATTTTAGCACAGAAGGCAGTGGCTCCCAGCAGACTGACTAAAGTCCTGTGAAGCTAGATCTGGTACATTTGTGTCCTGTAGTCAACTAGCACAGAGTGCTGCAAAATCTTCATGAACTTTTAATTGTTAGAGTTGCATAGGTAACAAATACTGACTGAGTCTAATTTGGTGTGGAGATAAAAGAAATATATTCCAGATTTAGAACTGTATTGAAAACAGAGAATATAACAGCCATTTATTAAAGGTTGTTTGAAAATAACTGAAAATGGTGAACAAGCATGATAGAAGATTATTGCCAGTATGCTTCTCAGAGATTTAATTTTGACAAAACAATACTCAATGACTTTTGATCTGTACGGGGAGGACTTATGAAACCAGTGCTAGTGAAAGTACGAAAGAATACCAGAAGCAGAATTTGTAAATAATTGTGTTGGCTACATCACCCATATGTACTGATAAGAGCCAGTTAGTAAATAGAGCAATATCTCAGTGTTGGATCATAATGCTAGCAAAACATAGGATAGAATTTCTGTATAAAGTATGTAACTTTACCCTGTGGATCAATCTGAAAAATACATAAAAATCATATTAGGCAGGCCATGAAGCATGTGGTCTTATGGTAACATAGCAGATAGGTTTGTGAATATCATCTTTCATAGCAGAAGCAAGCGGCAACCAAAACAGGAAAAGGGTTATTATCTCTGTCTCCAACACAAATAAGAGCACTATGAAAGCAAAGAACTTGTGTCTTTACTTCAAAAAAGACACCAAGATACTAGTGTGTCTTTAGAAAAAGGTTTATAAGCACAACTCAGAGTCTGTAAAACGTACCTGACAGATGAAGATTTAAGCAACTTAGTCTATTTTATTTATCCAAGAGAAGATTTAGAAGTGAATGAGTTCCAGCCTAGAAATGCATACATGGAAAAATATTTCAGATCATGACAGACCCTGATTTAACAGAAAAAAATCATATTGAGATCAAGTAACTGAAAGCTGGCATGAGACAAGCAGATGAAAAATGAACCACAAATATTTAAAAGAGAAATTGCCTAAGCTTTGGAGACATTTGGCTGTGGATGTGATTCATTTTCCCAGGTCTAATGTTTTAAGTCATAAATGGATAGTTATTCTAAAAGACATGCATAAAGCTCAAACAGAAACTATATTTGTGGTGCAGAGGTCAGTGGACAAGATTTTCCTAGCTTGTAAAAGGTAAGACTGTATGCCCCTATTGCTCTGTTTGGATGTCTGACTCTTCTGGCCACATGAAAAGGGTAGTAAGATAGCTAAAGAAGATGTATGGTGAATTGTGAAGCTTAAAGGTTAAGTTATTCTAGAAATGCATACATGTTGCCTATACAGCATTCTGCAAAACTTTGAAAAGCAGCTGCTCTATATTTCCAGAGCAGGACCAGCTGAAACTCATCAGAAACAAGGTATNTATACTGTTGGGTTCTGGTGAGGTGGAAGCAGTTTTCTCTTGTGTCAGTGAATTTATGGTAATATCTTTCATTAAATTGTAACTCTGACTTAAAATCTCTCTTGTGGTGAGTCCATTTCTCCTGCCGGTTTACCTCTAAACCAGTACAGACCCTAACATATGTAGACTAATGTCATGTGATCGTGGTTTCAACAACTCAGTGTGTGTGACAAGTCCTTTGTCCTGCTGCTGTCCTCAGACTAAACTTGGGGTGGGGATTCACAAGCTTCATGCATGAGCTGTGAACTTTAACATCCTGAACTCACAAAAGCCCCCAAACATCTCTGACATCCTTGAATTAAAGACATCTCAATATATCCTACTACTAATATTGAGAAGCTAAATGCACATATAAATTGCTCTGACTGCTTTTGAGGGCCAGATGAGAGAGTACTCTTCAAGGCTATATACTGATGGATGTGTACATTAGGTACAAACACATTGAGTAGAAGTTATATTGGATTCAGAGCTTTGATTGCCTGGTCAAAATACAGTAAATCTGCAGTTCTCTGGAAATCCCTAAATTTTTCTGCCATTTTGCTCTTCCCATGCTACATAGACAGGTGATCTACAGCAATCATTTATCACTAAAACATCCACAAAGCTACCTTGGAATGATTCAGATCCAAGTAATTCTGCATGCTGTTAGTATAGTAAGAAGATCCCATGGGCAAAGCCTTGTCTTCCTCATCAGACACTGTAGTCTTATCCAGCAGCCCTTGCAGACCTGCTTTCCTTCTGGTGGGGCAGGATTGACTTTATTCAAGTCTATCCTGCCACCTGCTTAGGAGGATGGGGAGATAGGTGGGAAGGTAACAGCTGGTTTGGATTAGTCAATGGTCACCCAAAAGGTACCTGGAGCAGCTGGTGAAGGAAAAATCACAGTGAAGGGGCGGGTCAGAGCTGCTGGGGTCCAAGAGAGTTCAGTGCAGCTCTGCTGATCACCATCCTGTTGCCTTTGCTGCAAAGACTGACCTTTTTTGCAACCAAAATTGCAAGCTTGCCCTGCTTTGTGACTGTTCAGAATGCTGTGTATTTTTTCACCCATTAGGATATTGTTGGTCCTAGCTGCAGGGTGACATGGCCTAACATCAGGCCAGCACACACCAACCTGCACTGCAGTGCCAGCCATCACCAAGGAAATCTTTTGCAGAGAAGCCACAGTCCTTCAGATGTCACCCACCACAATTTCGGGTTTCTAAACAGAGCATTCTTCACCATTCTTCAGCATTCCTTAATCAGATGAAACTGATTATTTGAAGGAAAAAAGATTTAGGGTGTTTTCTACTATTTTTCATTCCAAGTATTTCTGCCAGGATTTGTGGGCAATGACTTATTCACGCTTGCTGTCCCGTGTTGGGTTAGGTAATTTCTTCCAAAAGAGCAGTAGGCTATTTATGCAGGATGTAAATCATTGAGGAGGGCTGTTTTTCTGCCAACCCAGTAGCTTTAGCTTGTTACATACATTAACTCAGTTTTATTTTAATTTTTCCACTGCAGTGTGGATGCTTACCACTGTTTTCTTAACAGCCTCATGAAGCAAGTTAGATGTGCCCATTCCCTAATTGCTTTACACTGGACACAGAGACTCTTGGATGACAGAGTAAGAAATCCTATTAAAATTCAGACCAAACTATTCCCCATCTGCCTTTAGATGTTTTCAGTGAGTCTTTCCTGCTTCTGTTTTGTGGTTGCAAGATACCACCATGGGATAATCAACTTTCAAAAAATAAGAGCAAAGTAGAGAAGGGGTTGGCATGGTCTAGTGTAGGTAATAATTTCGCTATAAGGTGAAGACTGGACTCAATGACATCCAGACATCCTTTCCAATGAGCATTTCTGGAAGTCTTCCAACTCTGGCTAAAATATATCAGTGCTAAAAATTCAAGTAGCTTTACTGAAGATGAGCATTCTGGTCAAAGCTAGCCTAAAATAAATCTATGTTTTCAGTCAACTTTCAGAGAGAAGAAGAGACAAAGGAAATTTTATTTACTGCATTGAAAAAGCAAGGTGGTATGACAGAACTCTGGGAGACATTCTTACTTTTATCCAAACAAGTTTACTGGCTTTGTGTTAGAAAGAGTTTACATATTTTTCAGGTCCTAAAGTTTGGAAATGTATGGATTTGAAGAAATCTAGCTTCCCCTCATTCAAATCATGTTATGAATCCAAGACAAGCTTCAGAATCAGTAGTCATATAGATGTATAAGTTCAACCAACATTAGGATATGGCCAATAATGAATAGTGTAGTTTGAAGAGGGAAGATTATGGAAGATTATGGTGGGAAAGACATAGATAACCACTAATTTTACCCATGAATTCATGTTATTTAGTTTCAGAAAAGCTAAGTTTCTTATTCTGTGTTTGGATGATTGGCATGGTGAAAACTATTGGTAACTCAGCAGTTGCACATCATTAACTTCTTCCCAAGAGGTTTATGTTACATATCTTGGCACTTTTGCATTCATTGATGGCAGTCAAAAAAGATAAATACATTCCTTTTCCATCCATTTAAACTGCTTTATGGGAGCAAAGCCAACTAACGCATCAAATTAGGGTACAATAAAGTATGAGGATAATCTTTGCATTTCTTGTACTATTCCTAAAAAATTATTTTAAAGGTGTGGTAGCAAAAGTTAGTACTTCCAAGACAGAAGACACTTTAAATGGTAGTGCATCATGCATTGAGTTCTAGTAGCTAAGGAAAGAATTTAGCAAGAAAATAAATCATCACTAAGTTGTAACAGCATAACTTTGTGATAGAACATGTGTAAAGTGAGAATCAGGACCATACACCTTCCTCTTTGGATTAATTTGGATGAAATCCCAAATGCCCTTACACTTAGGCATGATTATCCTCAATTTGCTGTTTTGTGCAACTTTATTTGGCCAGCTCCATATTTAGCAGAAATTGGAGATGTTCCATTGAAATCCTATGGAGAAAGCCAAATGATCAGAGCTCCATAACACAAAAGAAACCTCAACACTGCTGGGAATGTATCAAGAGAAATCTCCCAACCCTCCCAAAACTCATATTACAATCTGGAAACAGTGCTAAGGGTTTAATTTACTAGGCTTCTTTCACAATAGCCCACTCCACATGAAGACAATGGTGTCTTTCTATGACCATTTTATTCAAAACCCACATTTTTTTTCCATGAAACAATAACAGCTACGAAAATTCTTTTTCTAGCACAGGCCTAGAGTAAAATCTCAACTTTAATAAGAATCTTGCTACTGATGTCAAGAGTAGAATTTTATGGACTGTGCTTGTACCCTTCCTCTTCCCCTTCCACCTCCCCTTCCCCTTCCTTTTCTCCATTCCCTTTCCCTTTTCATCCTTTCTTTCACTCTGACAGGGCACATAACTGCTGATTGAGATTCAGATATCCTTTGTAGTGAAATTGCTTATCAGACTGTAAACTCCAAATTCCCATAGAAAAGTTCACAAAACAATTCTTATAAAGATACAAGAAATACATCCCTAGCTCCCTATGTACACATGTTGTGTGGCATACCATTATATCATTTTCCCTGGGTCTGCCATAAAAGGCAAGAACTCGAGTGTAGAAGTCAAGGGGCTGATGAATGTGTGTAATTTACTGAAACTGTTGGGCTAATCCCCATCCCCCCTGCTCTTGGCTGAGCTCTTAGAGCCATAAGCCAGCTGGATGAACTCTACAAAAGGAGGAACAGATACCAGCACACTGATAAGAAACAGAGCATTCACTTGTCCTTTTTAGAGAACAATCAGCACCAGATCTGCTCTCTCACAAGGAAGATGCCTTTCTTGCAGGAAAGAAATGACCTTTATTCTATTTAGCAGCAGAGCCTTCCATTACCAGCACCCTCTATAACCCAGGTGAGAAATAAAAAGTTTTTGGTAAATGAAGTACAGAAGCACAACCTGTTCAAGTTTGTGTTTACATCCAAGTGTGTCTCCAAGCTTGTGGCAATATAACCAAATGCATTCTGATGCCTAAATTAGAACTAAGATGCCCATTCCAAAGCTGAGACTCTGAAACCTCCTGCGTCTACTTATAGATACCTAAAAATCCTTTGCACTTTATGCCTTGTAATGTCCATGGCTCACAGCAGCATGTATTGGTGAATGTTCATGGATATTTTAGATATGAGAGAGAGAAATAACTTGCAACCTAAACAGCAAAAGCCATCCCTAAACCATGAAATCCTAACCAAAGGCACTTGAAATTTTATTAAACCTTTCCAGGAAATATGTGTTATTATTTATATTAAAATAATTGTAAATAAGTGTTAAATTGGGTGATAAAGGTTAGTGTTTATTGCCTTCTATATAATAGCCTGTCTGGACCACTTCCTCCAGAACTGAAAGGCTTTGGACTAAATTTCATTTTGTTCCTGAGGGTCTTGAAGATGCATTAGTAAGGACACATTTCCTTTACCACAACAATGCAGGCTGGACTACTGTTGAAACAGGCTTCAGTCTTCTAGCTGAAGCTGAGAAATTAGAAAGTAATCCAAGATGTATTGGTTCAGAAGAAGAAGTCTCTGAGAAGCATGGAGAATGGAGGCAAGAATAAAATGCATGATCAGGTATAGAAAAAGAATTGAATTTGCTGTATTACATTTAGTTGACATACTGCGTAGTAAAAATCAAGCACAGGAAATAGTTATTTGATACAACTTATTGATATCTCAAGTTTCTGGTTAACTTTCAGTTATTGTCAGATATCTAACTACTAACCATTTAGGGACAAAAGATGACTGGAAGTAGTCAGTATGGACTTAGGAAAGGGAGGTCACTCCTGACCAACTGGATAGCCCTCTGTGGTGAAATGACTGGCTCAGTGGACAAGGGCAGACTAGTGGTTGTCATTCATCTTCATGTGAAAGAGGCTTTTGCTGTTGTCTCTCATAGCATTCTAATAGACTATTGCTGAAATATGGGTTAGATAAGCGAATGCTAAAGTGGCTTGAAATCTCACTGAACATCTAGGCTCCAAAGATTTTGATTGGTGGCAGAAAATCCAGTTGTAGGCCAGTTTCTAGTGGTGTATTCCAGGCATTGACACCGGAATCAATGCTGGTTAAAACATTTTCTTAACAACTGGCACAGGCTGAACCCTCACCAAATTTGTAGATAACATACAATAGGGAGAAGTAATTGACAAACCAGATGGTCATGCTGCCATTCAGAGAGACCTGAACAGGCTAGGTAAATGGTTTCAAAAGAATCTCATGGAGTTCAATAAAGGAAAACGCAAGGTCCTTCCCCACGGAAGGAACAACCCCAGACATACACTGGTAGCCTACAATTTAGAAAGCAATTCTGCAGAAGAGGACTTGGAGGTAGATACCAAATTGACTGTGAGCCAACAATTCACCCTTGCAGCAAACAACAGCTTCCTGGGAATAACACTGCCAGAAGCCTGAGTGAGAAGACCCTTTGCCTCTGTTCAACACTGGTGAGATACATCTGGAGTGCTGGGCCCAGTTTTGGGCTCCTCAGCACAGGAATGATGGGGAGCTCCTGGAGTGAGTCCAGCAGAGGGCAACAAAGATGGCTAAGAAACTGGCATACCTCTGATATGGGAAGAGGCTGAGTGCAGTTGGACTGTTCATCTTGGGGGAAAGAAGGCTCCATAGGAGCATAAAATAACCTTGGTTTTAAATTTTTTTTTAGTAAATACTGGTTTGTTCTTCACACAAAACAATCCCCATCTTATCCATAGCATCCTAAAAAAGCAGACTATGCTGATTCAGTACTGCACCATTTCCAAATGACAAAAATCAACAACAGAATTTGATAAGCCCTGAATAGGCCATCTGAATTATGCGTTTTAACATACATTTTTCATCCATTCCTCTTTCCACTTTTCACAGAACATCAAGGCTGATTATCAGGTTTTCAAATAGGTTGTGATTCTTCAGTGATCTCTCCTCCACCTCATGGAAGTAAAACAAGGTCTGCACACACCAAATTTGAAGTTTTTCTCTTTGTTCTGGAGCTTTTTACCTTCTACTCAGAGGTGTGTGAGACTCACCTGGTAGTGATGACCTGCCCATGAGCATGCAGCCCCAGACATTAACTTCAAAGAGGAGAAAAGACCACACCAGCAGGGAGCTGGAGACCTGGCTGGGAAGGTGACTCCCACTTCAAAGCTCTCAAGCTTTGCTAGGTTTTGTTATCACTCCCCAGGGAAGTGGTCACAGCACCGAGCCTGACAAAGTTTAAGAAGCCTCTGGACAATGCTCTCAGGTACATGGTGTGACTCTTGGGGATGGTCCTGTGCAGGGCTAAGGGTTGGTCTCAATAATCCTTGTGGGTCTCTTCCAACTCAGCATATTCTTTGGTTCCATAATATTTGCAGGCACTATGATATCTACCAGAACGAGGAAATAGCTACACTCTTGAGAAAGTAAAGTAGCAGAAAGGTAGATCTTGCTCCAAAGTTGATTACTTAGGGTAAGTTATAGCAATATAATTTACTTTCAGATAATACTTCAGGCTGCGGCTGGGATCCTTCTGGCATTAAGTGGTTCTATTCCACCAGAGCTATGTGAGAGAGCTGAAGGACATCACAGAAACCTCTGAGGGATGCTGTGCCTGCTTGCAGGAAAGGAAGGTGGGAGAAGTGTCCAGATATGAGTAGTGAGAAACTAAAACAGAAGTGAAAACCTATTCCCATAAGAACCTTCCTTTCAAGTTTCCTATATGCTAGATAATAAGACCTTTGGCATAGGAGGATGGGGTTGAGACTGCATCTGTCTCATCAGATGAAATGGGATGAGGAATCAACACAGGTTTGCTAGGGGATCAAGCTCCAGCTAAGTAGCACATCTGAAGTCAAGGGTTATGTTGCAATTTGCCTGCAAATGCCTGAGCTGGGTTACAAAGGAGTCTGAGGCAGAAGCTGGCTGTATCTACCTTGTGTTTTGTGTGCCAGGTATGAGCAGCCCAAAGTCCAGGACTAAGTCCTTGTGAGTTCAGGTCGTGGTAACATTGTCACTATAGGAAGGAATGTGAAATTGAACACAAATCTGATTTGGCAGTCAAAATATGACAGCATCTCTAGTGAATAGGGCTGTTGGAGAAAAATATTTGCACATATTTACATGGATGGGAGCTACTCCAATATGAAAAAAATGTTTTAAATGAAGGGTTGTCTGTTAACTTAATGAGAGTATGGTGTGATGCAAAGAATAAATCCATTGAAGACTTAAAGTGCTGCTTAACAAAGTACTTGGAGTCCTGACTATTTTTGGCTTTGTCACCCTGCTGCTGCTCTTGAATCCAATCACAAAACAGTTTCAAAAGAGGAGCCTCTTTTTATTTTATTTGCCTTTTGAGGTACAATTAGTTCTTAGAAGAAAGTGTTCTGTATTCAGATGTAAATTCACAAGTCCAAGTTTATTCCTGCCCCTTTAACAGATTAAATCATCTATCTGTCTGTCTGCCTTTAGTGTGACAGTACAAACCATTTTTAAGTCATGCAAAATATATTTTTATGGACCTAATTTGCTGGAAAGCAGCCAGAACCTCTTGCCTGATTACAATGTGATGTTGTGGGAAACAAACATGAAGAAGAGAAGCTTTGGAGGTTGAGATACCCATAGAGCTGCTAGGAAATTGTGGGTAAAATTAGACTGATTTACAGAACATTCTAGTCACATTTTTACTCCTGAATATTACATGTTTCTATGAATGGGAGGTTACTAAGCACACAATGAAAAATGTTTTCCTGACTAGAAGGTTTCATTTATATCTGTGCCAAAAATAAAATAGTCTCTGATTTACAGTACTGCTGGCTGAACAAATTGTTTGGTATGGAAACTTTGACAAACTTTTCTGGCCTTACTTTTTTCATTAGGCATCTTTCTCTGTCTCCTGAAAATATACTTAATGCTGAATTCAGTTCTCGTTATTTCTCCTTTGCTTTTGCTGTTGCTGAGCTTGGTCTTTTCAACATGGGTGAGTTAGACTTTCAGCCATTATATTTGCTTTTGTTGCTAAAGTATTTTCTACTTTCCAGGAGTATGGCTTTTCCTCCTGTGTTCTAAATCATTTTTCCTTTATCACAACTCTTGAAAATTCTTTTTCTTTTGCTTCGTCTGTTTAAGTAGTTTAGCTCCTGTTTAAAATCATCGGATTTTTGGGACTACATTAGCTCCAGTTACATCTCCTTCTGGACCATTGGTACCATTTAATGCTCTAGGTGAGATTTCAAGGAGACCCATGGTATCACTCTGTCTCTACTAATTACTCTTTTCTTTCTGTGTTCTAACATGGACATGCTTATTCACATTGCTGTGAATGTTATCTACTTGACCCAAGCTATCATACCACCCAGTGCAGAGTCGCAGTACAGACCTGTAAATCTCTTCCAAATGAACTTGAACTTTGTATTTTTTTGCAGGCAGCACTGCTACATTAGCACAGTTGGATATCCAAGCTAAATAGTCTTATATTTAGCAAGGCTAGGTAACCCAGACATGCCTCCATACTGGCATGGTTATGCTCTTCTTGTGTCTGGGATGTAATACCATTGCTGGTACTACAGGGACCTCTATGTTGATCTCTGCTCTGCAATGTGAACGTGCTCCTGAACTCCCAGATCCCTCTTCATACAAAGACGCACACATGCAGATGAACACATTTTATACTTTTCTTCATTCATAAAGAGATTTGCATAATCATTAGAATTTGAATCAGGGTTTCTCAAAAATCTGACCTGGCAAGATATTTAAGAACATGCTTAAAATTCACCAAGTGCAATTTATAGCACTTGCAACATCCACATCTGGCAAATGTTTCTCTTTTAATGGAGAAGAATGAACACCTGAAGAAATACATTAATGACAAATAACATGGCACTCCAAAAAAGGTAAAATGAAATTAATACATGACTTCATCTTCCATGATGCTTCTCATATTTTTGGGTGTATTCTTAAATCTCTGCTATATTGCAGATTTGGTAGATATGGACAATGAATCCTAAAATTATACATCCCATCATGTATATGTGACACTGTGGAAATCATATAACCTACATTCTTTCATTTCTTGCAGCAAAGGACCTTTGTGGATGTCCCAGGAGACATCAGCAAGACTGTGTGCATGTTAATGATAGCCTTCTTTTTATTACCAATGGCTGGAAGCACTGGCAGTGGAAGGGTGCTGCACAGAATATATCCCTCAGCTACTACAGGGTCCTGTGGGCACTGCTGCTTCTAAGTTGACTTCTGCAGTGGTTAGTCACAAATCAGACTGATTCATTAAAATTCCGCTTCTTGAAATTAGATTTACTAAGCATTTACAAATACAATAATGGTTGGGGAATGTGAAAATGCTGTAGTAGGAAAATATTTGGTTACTCTGTATTTACTTTGGTACATCTAGAATGACGTTAATCAAGTTTTGCCAAAGGGAAGAGATATTTTACTGTTTTAGCTTGTTCTTCATTTAGCTGTGTTATGAATGTGTTTTAGTATTCTGCCTGTAAGAGACACTCTGAGAGGGTCTCACTTTTTCTGGGTTTTTGAATGGAAACACAAGACACCAGTCTTAAGAAGCCATCATGACTGACAAGAAATAGTCTCTCCTAATGCTAACACCATTCAGTCAGAGGGTAATGCTCCTAAGTATTTAATTGCAGTCTGGAGACAGAGTTGTTGTCATTGTGCAAGATCTACATCACAGATATCCCCTTTTTTATTTTAGTTTCTGCACTACCAACATCTGGCCAACCCCAAGAGATAGCGCTCCCATGGTAATGGGATGAGCGCTATTTTCAGTTCATGGTTTATAATCGATACATCTGATAATAAATAAAGCACACCCAACACCAAAACAGAAAGTCTCTTCATGAGAATTTCTTTGACCTGAAGAATTTTTTTGACTTTTTAATTCAAAGGCAAAAAATGCCCTTTGCCATTACTCAGCTTTGCCAGTAGTCTCAACAATAATGAAAACAAGGCATTTGTGGGCCATGCTCTCAGGTACTTTGGCCTTTGGTGTTTGCACGTGCCTCACTCCCCAGCCATCTCTAGCAGCACGTGAAATGCACAAAAGCAGGACCCTTCAGTGCTTCTGCCTGCTTCTACAGAGCAGCAAGTGCCTTTTCCAGATTGTTTTTGCTTTCAGTGTCAGGTCACTGGGGAACTGTCCAGCAAAAGACCACCTTCTAAAATTAGGATGGCTTGGAAATTTCTTTTGTGCCATTACATCCAAGACCCATCAGGGAGAGAAGAAAAATACAATATTCAGGCTAGGACAAAGCTCAGTAATTCAGGACTAAACAATGTGAAAAAGAGGTGAATCACAAAACAGAAAGTTGGCCACCATCATTTTACAGCTCCTGCAGCTGTTCACACCATGCTCAGTGCCAGAGATAAAGAAAATGTCCCACTGGACATGATATTAGCACAGGGTATAGACTTCTAAGTACTCCTGTAATTGGCGGCAAAGTCTCATAGTCTGAATGTGGTACACACAAAATTCTTACAATTGTGGCATGACTATTTAGACAATTTAGGAATTCTTAATTCCTTAATTCAAGAAATCTTAATTTCTGTCTACTTTTTGCCTTTGACAGCAAGGTAGTTCAGTGCTGGTAAAATGAATATAAAGTCAACTGTCTCCATCTATCCAGGACAGGACTTCAGCTGAAACATCACTTTCTTGATTTCAGTGTCCTGTGCTGGTCCTTCCCATGGCAACTGCCTTGGGAGGGATGCTACAAAGCGCTATGACATAATAACTTGCCTCTAGACTTTGGAGCAAATTTTTAAAGAGGTTGAGAAAAAGAACAGCTCAGTATCCATTTGAAGCTTAGGTGAATGGCATCTTCTTAAGGGGCTGTGGTTGGGAGATGTTACCAGCAGGAACCACTGGGGATTATTACACTTATTTTAATCAAGCACATATTAGTCTTCAACCAGATTGCCTAGACCTAGATACTTTTGTGCAGAATTGGGCTGTTAATACACATTTTGCTTATGGACAACTTTTTTTTCCCCTGCCAGTGTCCACAAGTGATTCCTTTATTCTACTTTCTTGAAATGTGTAATATTAGAATATTCTCTGTAAAGCTGTAAAGTGATCCTATTTTCACAAGCTCCTTCCATTCTGCTAATTCAAGAAAGTGCAAGCCTCTTGAAAAATTAATGTATAATTATGAAGAGAGACTGTATTTTTGTCCAGAAAATGTTATTTTCTGCTATGTCAGAATCAGTGATGATTAATTATGCCTCAAAGTGGTCACATTTCTTGTCTTTCCAGGAACAACTTTTTCTCAGTTTTGGAGGAATGGTAAACTTCTTTTCTAAAAAAGTATGAGAGTGCATATGTGATTACATCTGCTTTTCTGATCCATTTGTTAATTTACAGCATTTTAGTCAAGAAGAACTTCTCACTTCATTTTCATATAAGTTATTCGAAAATGACCATGAAGACTGAATTTCAACTGCACATAACTCAAGGATGCTGTTCTGGCCCTTTGCAAACCATCAGAATATTTGTGTACCTAGAGTAGCAAAACTGAGGTGATCAGCCACCAGCTAGGACCAGCACTTGTGGATGGACCAAGATACACTACAGCACTGGTTCCTGTTTATAAAACAGACACAGCCACATGCTACAAGGATGCATTGCATCATCATCAGGTGGTTCATATTATTCCCTGATAAAATAATACATCATTATTTATTATGAAAACTAACTGATTTGGTTCTCTGTCAATTTTATTTGCCATCAGTACTGTTTTAGTTTTTGGTGGAACTCTGCCAACTTCTCCTGTTCTCCTTGCTCCAACCAAGCCCCTGAAAGCTGACTTTCACAGACTGTCTGTTATTAGACAGTGGGGTCTCTGTAAGTGTGGTCTCATTTGAGCAGCTGTATGTTTTTTCTGTAGAGAGAACTTGTCATTAAAGAACTGAGAAGATGAGTGGGTGGTACCTTCGGCTATTTTTCTTTTAATTTGGCCCTCATTTACTTTAGACACTACGAAGGAGTCCACATTAGTTGATGGAGCCCACAATTCACTTTTACTGATGAAGGCAGCTTGACAGCTGCATAAATCACTGCTAGATACCACTGATAGATTGCTGCATACGAATTTGTAGGGGACCACCCAAGCACAGCTCAGGGGCGGCCTGCAGTCACACTAGACTTGCACAAGAGTACAGTAATGCAAATTTCCTTAACTCTTTGTTAGCACTTTGTATAGTTTTCCTTTTAAGGAAGGTGTTGTTTCTCCACTTGCTCTTAGGTTTATTCTATATAAAGGTGAAGAGAGTTGCGGGGATTCAGTACCTTACATCATTAATTGTTGTGGTATTGAATGAAGTTTTATTTGTTTGTTCATACAGGGATACCAGCTTGCTTTTTCATCTTGAAATGTGTCATCTGGTGGGAGGGATTAAGATAGGAAAGTGTAGGAAAAGAGAAATGAGCTTCTAACTCAGTATAGGTACTTCTTGTACACTAGAGAGAAAAGCTGAGGGAGGGCAAAGTGATCATTAAATAGCTGCAATGTGCTGCCTGTCTAACAGCAAGGAATTGTATTCTGCCAGTTTTAACTGAAGACACAATGGAGGTCAGAACTTGGTCATATACCCATCAAGAGGAATAATCCAAAAGCACAGGAACATGAACTTATTTCTAGTGCCTATATGTGCAAATCTCAATGGGTTTTGCTACCCCATTGAAAGCTAGAAAGCTATTGATCCATTGCCACCTGACATGAGCCAGGCCCTGGGAAACATTAATCAAAAGCAAGGTTATGTTATCCATCATGGGATACGGGATTAGAATTTGCAAAGCCTGATTTTTATCAGATGCCCTGTGACATCTACAGGGCTCTCTAGGTCTGCTGTGTTGCTCAGCTACTGGCCCTATGGCTTTCAGCAGTGGCAGCTGCTAATGGATTCTTGACCTTTTGTCTAATGACTGTGGTATCAGCAGCTTTATGGTTGTCATGTGCTTTACTAGGGAGTACTTTTCTTACTTTAAAGAAATTACAGACTTGTGCTAATGAAGTTCATTATTCTGGTATTCCCAACTCAGTCTACTAAAGTGCCATCATGGTAAAAATTTCCCTGTCTTTCTTCCCAGTATAACATTAATCAGAACATCATAGCACCTTCTGAAACATTTCTTGCCTATCTGCTGATAGTTACTAAAGACAGTAATATCTTAAAAAGGAATTTCCATATTCCACTCTCACAGCCTGATCTCTAACCTGAATGGATGTACAGAGAATCAAAATTTCAAAAGCATGAATTTCTAAAATTTGCAGGTGATTTTATTTCACAGCTGCCTTTTTACTACAGTCATTTATATGGGCAATTGCAAAGGCTGGATGTATGGTCATGGTAACTGTAACAGGTTGTGTTGTGAGTGTGTGTGTGTGCATGTGTGCACTTATCTGCATTATGACATGCATCTCAATGCACATGACCTGCCTTGTGGGAAGGAAGGCAAAATTAGAAATAAGTATTGTATAACTCTTATGAGGGGATCATCAAGAGAATTACTCTGCGTTTCCTTTTTATTCCTCTGGTGGCCTTGACATACCTGTTTCCATGCTAACATCTGGAAATTCCCTCAATGTGTCATGTGGTTTGATTTGACCAGTTTTTGGCATTTGAAAGTCAATTAAGATCTCCTCTGGGACAAATACCTTCAGCATCACAGTACCCTACCCCCAAAGTCAGCACAAATGCAGTGAGCAGTGAGAAGACAACTTTCAAGAACTGACATGCTTGTTCTCACCTGTAAGAAAAATAAGAGAATTTTAGCAAACATTCACTCTTACCTAAAGCTTTTTCCTGTTTAAAAAAAGTCTTTGTTTTTCAGTTAGAGACCAACAATAATACTTTCTGACTTAGAGTCACTCATATTTCAATACTGGATATGATAGATTATTATGTATAATGGCAGTGACCATTAAGAAACAGAAGATCTGTCAATCAGGAGTCTTAATTGCAGGTTAAAACACTCCAGTACTGTCTATTAGCAGTGAATTGAGCTGACAGAGGGCCTTCAATGTACAGATCATTTAGTGTGTGTTTCTTGGCAATAGTCTAATGAGTTACATGTACTGTCAGCTATTTTTCATAATATGCCAAAGCTCAACATCACACCTTGCACAAACATGAAAGCACAAGAGGTTTTGGTAAGTCTAAAACACCTCCATCAGTTTTAAGTATTTGCTGCATTCCCACACTCATTTATGTGTTCTGAGAAACTGGCAAATGGGTACAGCTTTAAAGGATACCAAGAGTGCTAAATAGGGTGATAACAAATGCCATACCAACTCTCGGGTTACATTTATTGACTTGGTGCCTCTAAAGTAATGAAAAAGCTTTATTAAAAAAAAATGCCCAAAGCATACTCTTGTGCACATCTGGTTTGGTTTAATTTCTCTAAAATTAGATTTGTTTTCCTCCTTCACTCACAGGAAATACATTTAGGAACAATGTTCATCTTGGAATGGCATGCAGTGGTATGGCATGCTGACACTTTTTGAAATCTGTTTACTTTCTACCAGTCAACAGTTGCTAAAATGTTCCTGGAATGAACAGTTGTTTTTATTCCTTAAGTGTCTGGACCTTTGCATCCAATTATAGTACTTTCTTCATCCAAAATTAACCTGCAAGCTTTCTTGATTGCTGAGACACCCATTAGCTAGAGCATGGGGGAAAAAAAAAATCTTGAAACAGCTTGTGCAGTGAAATGCTGTGTTCTTCAAGGCTGCCTCAGTATTTTCCTGCCTGTGATTTCCTGGGGCTCAGCTCAGGGGGCCTGATCTGCATCTAAAAACGGTGGTACCAGGCTGTCTCTGTGAGACACTAGGTTCCCATGCTGGTCCCCTTCCTGCTAGTGGTTGCCCATGGTCTCACACTACCATAATTGGTGTATGAGGCAATTCTTGGGTTTAAAACAAAGTTGTTATAGTTTCAAGTATGTACCAAGATGGCCCAGAAGGTAATTTTACATTGTTTTGTTTCTGGCGTTTCTTGCCTAATACAAAAGACCCAGAGAAACAGCTGTAAATTTTGGGTCTTCTCTGCTGCAACATCAGTAAAGAAAATTCTGCTTCTCAGCTCCAGAGTAGCCACTCCCTGGGTTCAGAAGTTTGGTCACAACATTTCTTGCCAGATGTGGCTTCAGTTACAAGCCAGACTCTTGGCTGTACTCAGGTTGAAGATCCCTGTCCTTCAAATATCACAGCAGGGCCTCAGTGGAATAGTGCTGTTGGTGGGAGACTGTGAGCTGCACCTTCAGGGAACCATTGATCCAGTCAGCGCACAGGGCTAGTTTCTACATCTCCTGGAGTGACAGTTTAGCCTGGTTGAGCTTATGGCCTTGGGGTTTCATCAGTGACCCTGCCCAAGCCCTTGCCATCAGTACCCTCTACATCACTTGAGATGGCTTATTGGGAGAACCTGACCCCAAAGGATCATCAGTGCAATGACACTGATATGGGCTGGATGGGGCAGGCACTAAGCCTTTTTCCTCCACTTTGCTCAGGCTGCCTATCTCAAGGAAGCTCTGACAGTTAACCCTCCCCATTAGTCACCCCTTAAATGGCTTATGCAGGCAAAACTGGGTTTTTCCAGATGTGAACTATAGTCAGTTCTGTTAATAACTGGAAGTTTGCATCATGACTTGTATGAGTGGGAGCTGATCTTGAGCTGTGCAAATGCTCCCAAAACTCTGTGCTAGGTGAGTGCTGTAGAAAGCCTGACTCAGCAAGGAGTGCGGGAAAGCGACTTTTTAATCTAGAAAGGCGCTTCTGGGGTTATCCTCAACTATATATTCCTGTGTAGGACACATGGCCTCTAAGCCCTTTCTGAACTGGATGATAATTAGAAGGGAATTTTTTGGGTCAGAAAGAATGGTGTAAACAACAGCCAACAAATACTGAGTAGACTAATGAACACCTAAACAATTTATATGCCTTCTTAGTGTTTAAAATTATTTACTATTTCATGTACTTACCAGTAACTCATATGTATAATTCTTTGCCTTTTCCTCCTTGCAGTTTACAAACTGCTGCTAGTAATTCTTCAATGTTTAAAATCTAAGCTATGTTCATCAGCTTTTTATTTTGGGTTTTTTTTTTTGTTGTAAGAGATCATGTGCTCATGCATAAGTCATGCATAATCATGTAGTACAATATGTCTCTATTTCCTGGTCAGACAATGGTATTTAAATTGACGGGGTCAGTTGTGTTTACCAGCTCAAGTATCAGAATCCGCTAGCAATTCCTAATTTCCACACAGAAACTATTGACATCATCAGCAATCCCTCAGAACAACTCAGTAGCATGTCAGACTACCAAAGAACAAGGCACTCATTACAGATCTAAGGTGAATTCTGCTTCTTAAATTGAGTTAGTATTTCTGGAAGGCTTTTGAGCTCAAGTCCCATGTCTATGCAGAACTGTCATTGCCTGCGAGGGTAAGTATTAGGATCCATCTGGCTTCTTTCTGTCAAATGGCTGTTTAGTGAGGCAGCCCAGCGGCTGCTCTGAGATGCTGCATTTCCTGATGAATTGTTTTGGTGAGAGAATTACTGTGTTATAGTTATTTAAATTATGTGTTGGTCAGAAACACTAGATGAATACTCACTGCACTATGCTATCTGTCCCTCACTTAAATACAAAAGCAATGGCCTGATTAACAATAATTGGAAATTTTAACACATATCATGTTTAAAAATAACCTTTACTGACTATAAAGTACTAATTGCAGTCCTCAGCTGCTGCCTGATTGTTCATCCTTGAAAAAGTGGATGGGAAAACAACAGCAAATTGTCTCTGACATCTTGTTTTAGCTATGAAGAAGCCAGGTAGTTTTAAAACAGCTTTTGAGAAACTAATGATAAGGTAGCAAATATTGCAAAGTCATTAACTATACAACAGGTTGGATTCACTTAACAATCTCTTGGATATGGGCTTTTAAAAGGCTTTTTTTGTAACAAAATTGAAGATACAAGAAAACTAACATTGACATGATCTGGGTAAATATTCTTGTTTTCTTCTCCTGTTTTCATTATTTTTGTTTGTGTTTCTTTGTCATTAAAACTCTGCTAATCTCATGTTTCTTGGAGCCAGTTCCTACTGACAGAGTAGAAGGAATAAAAAACTCCCACTGTCTTGGTGATAAGCTATCTAAAAAAAGATCTCCTATTTTACGAACTTTCTCTGTTCATCCTTCATGGATGTTTTGAGCTTTGGGGAGGATTGAAAGGAAAAAAAAAACAAAGAAAAATACATGCTACAACTTAAAATTATCTTTATTCTCCTCTCACTTACACTAATGTAACCCCAAAAGAACTACACAGGATTCAGTAGAACAGCATCAATGTGAAACCAGGATGAGAGAGCAAAAAATCAGTCCCAAGATACTTTTAAATACATTGAGGTTGCACTGAAATGGATCAGGATTTTCACAGATTGTTTCATGTGACTGCTGCAGAGAAATTGAAAGATTGAGCCAAATTCTTGAGCTGCAACTTGTGAATGCAGCAGAATTACAGATGTAAGGTTGGCTGCTGGAGCACAGTTGTATCACGGAATTGGCCAAGTTTCCAGGTTCAACCACATTTATATTTTAAGAAGGTCGCAACAATAGGAGAGATCAAACTTTGTGGCTTGGATTTATTTCTGTTTAATATGCAGTTTTATCAGTGAATTCTCCAAAACCTGTGTGGATATGTCAGCTGAAACACATTGGTATAATGCTATTGAAGTGACTAGGAGCTCACCAGTTCAAATACACAAATACAGCCTCAAATACACGAATTGTAACTGCTTCACGAATCAGGATTTTACTTAAGCAAATGGATAACTTAAAAATAATAATTGAGGAAATAATTAGAAATTTTCAAAAGTTGAGAAGTATTTAATTTGTCAATATTTTTATTGTTAGTATTTTCTTTGCAGCTTTCATGTCTTGGAAATTCCTACAAATTTTCTTGTGATTCCGCTGAAAACACGTTTCATCTGGTTATGATCCTAACTGTCTCTGCATGATCCAAACTTTGCTTACAACAAGGATCCAAAGCTATGCAAATCTTAGAAAGGCTTCCAGCAAGTCCAGAACTTTCTAACAGAACATATGATACCTTAAACGTGCTGTTAGCAATCTCTCACACTGCTAGGTAATGAAAGGCTAGGATTCATATTAGCTTTAAATGAGGGTGCTGGTGAACTGACCTAACTGTAGGTAGGTATTTCTGAGGAAAGGTGAACCTTTGAGAGATACTACAGAAAATTAGTTTGAATTTGTACATAAGTCCTGAGACCCTTTCAGATCTCCCTGTCTCTTTACCTTAGTAAAATGTCTTACTAAGAACTGTACAGGAAAGCTGTCTTGGATATAGTTTTCCTTTAGTGCTGCCTAAAGAGTGGTGTCTAATATCTTCCAGATTAAATACAAGTTTGGTATTCAAATATGAGGTCCAAAACACTTCATCCGATGCAATCCAGAGGAGTCTGGAACCATCTTCAAAAGTGGTAAAAGGGATGAAGCCAAAACTTACGATATCAAAGGCTAATTCTGTTGCTTACCCAGGTGAAAGGATGACATCATATCTTGGAAAGCATCTTGTTCTTGAGTATACATTGCCATGCCCTCCTGCAAAGGTCTGCTTCTTATGCCACAGCCAAGGAATGCATCCACTGCAAGAAGTCAAATAGCCACTAAGGAGTTAATTATAAAGCTGGAATTTTCTGCCTTGTGGTAAGAAGGAACATATTGTTATCATTAGATTATTTTAACAAAAGGAATATCTGAGTCATTCTCATACTGGTGTTACTTGTATTTACAGATTCCTTGTCCTTACTGACCTCTGAATTTCAGGAAGCAACATGGAAAGTAAAATGGTTCATTACAGAATAAGTGCTATACCTTAAGTTTTTAAGAAAATTAGATTGAGAAATCAAGAACTTGCAATGAGATTGATGATGGGACTAAAGGAGCCACGAATGAATCTTGAAATTTGAATGTCAAAAAGGATACTCAGCAAGAATGGCTAAACCCCATAATGATAATAGTAAAAACCTGAGAGATATCCAATATTGCTGAGAAGAGGTTTTCCAGCAGTTTCTGAATACAGACAGTAAAAACAGAGAGGAAAGAAGTATTTATTACCAAAATTATGCCACAAGCCCTTGGCCACACAGAGGTTGCCAGTTACAGACAGTAATTCAGGAAGATACTTCTGGTGCAAACCTCTTGATAACCTGGGCCACAAATTTCTCATCAATAAGAAATAAAAGCCGAGCTTTCTTTTGAAGGAACAACCTCTTTCTGTGCATCCATGAGATATGCAGTATTAAGGTGGTGTGTTTGGTCACCTGCTCATCTCTCCCCTCAGCAGCTGTGGGCATTCCAGCCTTTCCCTGTGAACTCAAGAGAACCTCTGCATAAGAGCTGTGGACTACTGTGATGTGACCGAAGAGTTGCCAACTGACTTATTACAATACTGTANTTTTGCAGCTGCTCCCCTGCTGCGCTCAGCTATCCCCAGCAGCTCATGCTGGTGCCCAGTTCCCACTACTGGTCTCGTCTTCCTTCAAGCAGGACTCGAGGTTCTCCAGGTCCAGCCCGGGAAATCAAGGGAAGGGAAATATCTCCCACACACACATACATTAGGAGAGCAAGGGAGGAGAAAACCCTCCCCTCCTTTGCAAGCAGACTCGATGTTGAGATATTTGCTTTTGATCTTCTGAGCTTGAGTTCCCCCCTGTTCCCTTTTCTGAGGGAGGCCCTACACACCAGACCAGGCTGGACAGCAGCAGCAAGGCAGGCACAGAGAGAGAGAGAGAGTGTGTGTGTGAAAGAGTGTCAACAGGGCACAAGAGCTGGCAAGGGCTTCTGCCTATGTGGCAGCATACTAATTTTTATAGCACTACTCAACTATCATATCTAAAGGTTGCATCTAATCTAAAACATGTCCATACCCAGAACTTCCCTTGGGACCGCCCCATGGCACGCTCCTCTGAGAATTGAGTTGGAGGTCCTAAGACCCCTTACTTCATCCTTTATCATCATCTTCAAGACACTTTCCCTTATTGGAGCTTCTCCAAGGTTGCTGGGCTTTCCTTTCTTGTTTTGACTAACATGGTATCTAATTGCCTTAGCTCTGGTACATGTTTCCCGGGCATGGTGTTCCAGCTATTATCTGATCCTTAAGACAGCTAGCACAGGGTTAGAGGTTGCTAGCTACTCTATATGTGAGAAACTACCTAGAAGTATAAAAATCTACAAATTAATGAAAACCCCAGGGCATCAAGAGAAAGGATTTCTTTTAGCAAATGACACTGTATCCATCCATTTGTCAGAAAATATCCACCATTAAGAACTAGAAAAACTCTTTTATCCCAACTGCAAAACAATCCCTACCTGGTACATAGAAGAAGAGATAACATGACTGGTCCTGGGGTATGCAAATCTGCCTTCTCTGACTGGTTCCAGTTGTGAATTGCAGAAACATCTGAGCTTCACCACCCTTCTGTTTTGTTTGGGCTCTGAGGTACAACTAGCAGACCTTTTACAATGCTTGGGCTCTACATCTTTCACTCCAGGATATCTTAAAAAACAACACAGACCAAAACCATCCTGGTCCTTAAATTTTTTGAAACCTTTCCCCATACATGTGACTGATCATGAAAAGCAGCAGTGACTATGCCCAGCTGCTTCCTGTGACTTGGTGAGTAACTAAAACTGAATCACCTGCATCACCAAACTTATTATTATCACTATTACCAGTTACCTCAGCCACCTGATAGCCCTCATTCAGTCATCTCTGTTCAATAAAGCATGGCAGAGATTCTTTGCCTCTGATAGACCTGATATTTTGTGCAGAATACTTATTAAGATTCCAGCTGTTTTCTATTTTCCCTTTTTTTGCTAAAGAAAAAAAAAGGTGCCTTCTAATACTTAACAGACCCATTTTTGGGGGTTTTTATCAAGCATGAAACTTACTGGGAGCACTTTATGATTGTATTTTAGTAGCATTTTTACTACAATGGATAGTTTAGATGTAAAGTGTTGCTTGAGAAATGCTCTTCATGGAAATATTTCAATGCTGATGGAGAGAGATGAGTACTGAATCATCCTCTCAAACCACATTCTATTTCTGATCAATAAGATAGCAGATTACAGTTCTGTAAAAATATTAAAAAAAATTCAAGATTTAAAATGTGAAATTTTTTATTCAATTCCCTAGCTCATGTGCCAGAAGAAAAGGACACAGAATACATTCTTTTTTTGCTGAAAGGCTAAGCCATCCTTTGTTTCAAAACAGATTTATGAGCAAAGATGTACCTTATCTTTGTCCTTACATGGGATCTCATTGTTTCTCAGGGAATCTCTACCAGAGTTATGTACCTACTTCACATGCCAAGCTGCAAATGCACCTTTAACAATTGTAAGCCTAAAGAAGGAAAAGGTTTTGGAAGTTTTGTGTTTCCATCATGTCCAGCTTCTGACAACAGAACAGAATTATCTCCTTAAGGCCAGAGAATATAGGTAAAATAAAATTATATTTGGAAACTGCTGATTGAGGAATGCATTATAAAACCACAGTAATACCACAAGAATCATCTTAACCAGGGACAAAACCACATAAAGCTCTAATCTGAAAAGTTTGAGCAAAGCTTGAGGCATCATAAGGTTCAAAAGGCCCTGGGTTAGCTCTGGTGGCATCTTTATGATTTGGCCTCACTGAGATAGAGATTTGGTATTAATGGGTGGCCTGTGTTCTCTAGGGTACAGCGCAAGGCTCTGGTCTGAAAACTGGCAGCATGGTGCCTACACAATTCTGTAATCAAACTTACACTGGTGTTTCTCATGGATGTAAAATAAGCATCTGCCTTTTTTAGCCATATAAGACCTTCTTTTTTTACTGTGTCTGGGGGGAAAAAAGGAGAGAAAATGCTCCTAGGTAAACAGCTAGTGGATATGACTTATAGAGATTGCTGTAACTAAAAAAGCCTAAATGATCTTAATCAGATTTAAGAAAATTACTTTCAACCAAGAAGCTTATGTAAGTAAGGCAACTCTCTTCTACTGGCAGAAATGATGGGTGGCAGCACCAGACTTCATTTGCTTTCCACTTGTTCCTAGTCCTTTTTTCAGGATGCCTTAATTCTTGTGATAGAGGTTTCTTTAACCCCATCAAAGCAAAACTGCTCTTCAGAATGACTCTTCTTGTTAGGTACACTTGTTTGGGTGTGGGAACAAGAGCTGCCAAATAAGAGACTGTGAGGTGTTGGGGAGGCAGACATTTTCATAAGGCTTTTTCCCATCATGATGTCACTGTGAGATTTAGCATCTGCTCGAGTTTCAGTGCCAAACATCTATAAGATATTTTCTGTACTCCTTTAGCACAGGGACCGGAGAGTTAATTGATCTAGTTGATAAAAAGTTTAAAAAATGTAGGTAAACATTTATTTTTATTGTTAAGTAATTAGGGAAAGAGACTAGGACCACAAAATTAAGAATGCAAAAATGTGCTGTGATGGTATAGCTGATACTCCATATGCATACTACAATGACATACACACTAAGGCTGCAATTTTTCCCCATCACATTCCTCTTTTCCAAACAAGGTGTAATACTTCCTTTACAGTTATTTATTTTGAAACCACCCCTTTGAACAAGTAATCACTTTTAAACCATGCCTGTAGCCTGCTAATGGCTATTTAACACCACCTGTGCAATCATTCGAGGAATCTGCTTCTGTCACTCTTGACACCAGAAAGTTCAAAACAATAAGATCATAAAACTTCCTCAGGCATGGGTCTCACTCTGTTCACAGTTTCACTCTTGCAAATCTGGACTGACATCATTGATAACAATGGGACTGTTACAAACTGACATTAGCTTATTTGAGAGTAGGGTCTGTAGGGCATAAAAGAGTTCCCCTGTATTTCGCACCAGGATAGAGGTGCTGTGAGGCTGATCAGCTGCAGAAGCAGCACTGTTTGGAACTCCTTCATGTAAAGACTATGCAGGTGCAGTTAGCTTGACTTCAGTTCATATTTGTAGGGCTAAATTAGCTGCCTTTCTTTGGAAAAGTTAGAACCAGTATTTCCTTATTTTTTACACCAATTTCATATCCTATTCAAAGCTGGAGGAACTTTCCATTTTATTTTCTGGGGCTTCCTGGTGCTCACTCCTGTGAGATGCTGAACACTTCTTTTGAATTGTGCAAGTGTTATTGAACATTTGTCAGAAGGTATGTAGCACTTCAGGGAGATGGGGCTGGTGTGCATCTCTTACCCCTGTCAGTAAGGTGCTGGTTCAGGTAACTGTACCCCACACTTCTGGTTGGACAAATGTTCCAGTGTTCAGTGCACTTCAGATAGGTGACAAGCTCTTTATAAATGGTAATGGATTTAAAGGGTACAATTCTCTGCAACCAGTAAATATCTTGAGCTACATATGAACCTGAAGATATTTCAACATGTTTCATTTTTAGGATTTTGTTTTTTTGAGTTGAAAGAGGAGTTCCACAGTCATGATTTGTTACTCAAAGGGCACATTACTGACTCCTCCACGTAAAATAGCCTGATGGTCTAATGTCAAGAATGTTCCTGTAAACAACTAATATCTCACTATTCCTGCCCTTGCCATGCAGTTACTGTTTTAAAAGGGCATGAAAAGTGTACAAAACTGATATTATGAGGTTTGCTTCAACACTTTATGGACTGGGCTTTCATGCCAATATAGATCACAGACATGTGGGAGTCTGTACAGATTAGTGGAAATTTGTGAAATTTGTGGAACTAAAGAATGGAACAGGGTTTTCTAGCTCATGTCCCTGTTTCAGGTTAGATTTGAATCACTATTTAATCTGGGAACATTCTTCAAATTGCAATGCCAGATTCTAACATATGTTATTTACTCTGACAATTGAAATCAAATACAGAATTACTTTATATATATTTATATAATTACAAGTCTTTCATATACAGACAGTCTTTCCTGGATGAGATTGCTGAGCTACTAAATTTTCTTTAGTGAAGAGGTTACACAACAGCTTGAATCACTGTTTAAAATTAAAAAAAAAATAACAACAGCAATAACAGCAACAATAATAATGGCAGTGTTTCAGGTTTAGCCATTAGTTTGGGGCAACAAAGTCAACAATGATCAATTTCCATGGATGAAACTCAATTTTTATCAGATTTTTATTATATTTTCTCGCCATTTCCCCCCCCCAAATGAGGATGTTCTGCTAAAAATTACTTTGTCTGTACCCTTCAGTGTACCATGCCTTTCAGAAGTGAAGCAAAGGAGAATGAAGAAAATCCAGCAGCTGAGAGGTTCAATTTCAGGAGCAAACTTGAGATTTAATGATACTGAAAGCTGTTGAAACATGGTTGTGTGTTTTGATTTTGATAGACTATTCTTACAGTTTACATAAGCAGCTACAGTGTGTTGGATTAATAAATAAGTTTTTCCTGTGATGCAAACTGTCCCTGTTCAGTGAATTTTTACTTTGCCACATTGATCTGTGCCAGAGGAAGGACAGGTGCTTGCAATAGGATCCCACAGCAATAGAAAAGGAAGAATAAACAACAAGCATTTGTCCCTTACGTGACATTGATATTTTTGAACATTTCCTTGCGTTTGAAATATAGCTTGTTTTGTGAACAAAACTCAGTCTGTGTATATCTTAGTTTTCTCCCTCAGGGATTTCATGGCAATCTTGCTGTTTAGGGGCTTGGACGTCTCCAGATTGTACCTGGACATCAAATAAACCTCATCTGGAGTAGAGCTAGATGCAGTATGTTCAACCACGACATGATGTTTTACTATTTGTTTTGTGTCTCTGCTGTGAAGTCCTCACAGAGTGAATGGTCCAGATACACCTCTAGAATGCTGAAAAAATTACAAATATGAAAGAGCATGGGAGGAGTAACACAGAGACCTCTGCTTCTACCTGTTAAATGTTTGTGACAAGCAGTTTAACTAGACAAACAGGCAAACTATCAACCGAACAAGTAAATTAAACTAAAACTGTGTTAAAATGTTAAGGGTAAAGTCAATCTAAAAAAGGGCAGAAAATGCTGCTGGGTATAGTGGCACTTCACCTGGGAAGTGACCATTGTGAAAGGGTCTTCTGGATAGAGTTTCACCTTTAATTACTACTTTCCTGTCTCCAGCCTGTGTATGTGACTTTTTGGAATTCTATTTTCTCCTCCCAGTTTTCAAATGTGAGTCCAGAATTATTTGGGCAGCTTTTCCTTACAAATCCTGACAGATGTAAACTGTGCCATACACTGAGCATCTAAATCAAGCTCAATACACACTAGCCCAACAGTGTTTATGCTGCCAATTAAAGGCATCACTTTTTTTAATTATACAGGCAGTGAAATGATCTCTGACAGCTGTGAATTGCAGAAAAAGGGCTCTATTGTTCAAAGAACTGCCTTTAATATAGAGAAGCTCTTGCTAAACTTTTGATTCCCAAGTATGGCAAACATTAATTGGCCATAAACTTAACAAGAATCAGTTCACTCATTCCACAACTTCTGCTCCACTCCCCCACTTTCCTTCTCATTACTTCCCATTAGCCTCCCCTAGGAAGTGCTTAACTCAGAAACACCCCACCCCCCACGTTCCCAGGTTTCCATCTTTACGCCTTCAGTGTTCTCACTATTTTATTTAGCTCTTTCAGCTGTGCTTGCTCTACCAGATGACTTCTACAAAAAAAGGCCAAGCTGTCTGAGTACAGACAATCTGGCAAACCCTCATGGGTTTGTCCTAAATCTTATGCTCTGCTGCTGTGTTTCTTAAAATCCAAATCCCAGAGATGTTTTAAGGCAAGAAGCTCATATTTCATTCTTCAGAGTGTAGCTTTCTAGTCTTTAGAGTTTCAGAGAAAAGATCAAAAATGTTACCTGAGCACTTCCTAGAAGAAACAAAATGTGAAAGAGCACCAGAAGGTACTGATTGCTTTCTTTAAGCCTCATATTCCTTATGCAAATCCCATGATTTTTGGATTTTAGTTTCTTAAAGGAATAGCAATTTTTCACTAACCTGAAACTACACATGTAAATCCTTATAACCTAGTATTTGCCTGGTGTGCCACACAGAATAAGATAATCATAGATTGTTGTAATGACAGTCAAATCCACTTTGGCATTCTCCTTATCCTAATAAACTTTGAATTTTACAGACAAACAAGAGGCTTACAAATGAAAGGAGATATTTTTAATACACAGCTTCAAAAAATCCCAAATAAGAACACTTTTTTTTTTCTGCTTTTCAGTAAAGATTTTTCATTTTTAGGCTTGTAAAGGTCCAGGAAACATATAAAGAAATTTAAAATAAAAAATTGTAAGCAGAAGGGAACAAATATTGGAAATATGTACTTATATTTTGAGTAGAGATGTGAGCATTATGTCAATATTATAAATTATAAAACATATCTCAAATTACTTTTTGGATATATATGTAGGAAAAACTGCAACATGCTCTGGGCTAGTTCTTTGTGTGTATGCATAATTTAAATGTATTTTAGGATCATAAAATGAAATCAGGGCCACTGGTGATAGCTGCTCTGCAGACACATGCTATTTGCTGGGCCCCTTCTGGATGAACTATCCAACTGAGCAGTAGTATGAGGGATTGAATTACATGCCTGCAGCCACAGGAAAGGGGACAGTTCACCATATCTAGTTTCTCAGCTCTCCTGCAACAGCTGAATGAAGTTACCCCTCTGTTTCTCTGCCATTCCCATCATATTTTCTTTTCCTGTGTCACCATCCTGTCTTGTAGATAACCCTCAGTGCTGCACTTCTAAGAATTTAGTACCTCCTGTGGCTAGGACTACTCTTTTCGAATACTATGGTTTTGTGTTGCTAATCCTGCCAAAAGTATCTGTCAGAAGTGCTGCTCTTAACATCTTCATGTTGATCAAAAAAGTGTATGTATCCTTCCTAAAACTTTCCTTTTCATATTGCTTCAGGACTGGAGGTGTCTAGCAGCAAGTGATTTTTTACCTTAAAAAAAGTAAAGAAGAAAAATAGTCAAAGGAGGACATATGGACAAAAGATTGATGATACTAGCCAATATTGCATCTCTGGTTTTTAGACCAGAATTGTTATTATTTTAACCTATTGCCCAGTGTTTTTGACTCATTACCAGGTTGTCTGTGAAGAGTTCATGGGGTATTATATCTGCCCAGAACAAACGCAGGTCTGTTAGACAGATCTCTAATTACTTATAATTAATAATTAGGTGCCAGAGTCCACTGCTGAGATCTGTGGCTGTTCAGAATATCAACACGAACAATGCAAGTCTGGTAGTTAAAACAATGCTGGGGTTTAGAATTTGGCAGACTTTTTAAATTTTTGATTCCTGAGGTAACAAAATAAACGGTTTATGTTGGTAGTTTCCCTGTACAAAGATTGATGTATGAAGGCCTTTATTAATAGCTATTATTCTCTTATTTGGATTTGTGTTGTATTTATGAAAATATTACACTTTATGTTAACTTGTCAAAGAAATTACTATGGTCTAGCAACCAAACATTAAATAATGGTATACTTGCGTATGTATCATGCCGAACAAGAAATGAATGTGCAAATGGTGGTTATAAAGGCAGAAAATTATACAGGTATGACTGTATGTCAGATATTTCTTTATGTTAGTTATTAGTAAAAATTCCTACTTGATGAAGTGAATGACCTAATGATGAAGTAATGGTTACAGAGAACTTGTCATGTGTGGAAATCAAGGCTATTATATGCATTCTACATATAATGACTGTGTTAGGCTTATGGACAAGTGCATTCTTGTTTTCTACACACCCCCCAAAATTTCTCTTTCATAATGTTGAAAAAATTTATTGACAAGAAAAATAGGAAATGTCCCTCTTTCCTGCCCCAGTCCTATAACATATTGTGTGAAATGTGAAGTGCTGTCTCTTTGGGCTGAAAAATAAGAGAAATAGTAAAAAAAAATCTATGACAATACAGATACTCTTCTATTGGGAACCACATAAATCACAAGTCAAACTATTGCAAGTAACTGTGGATCTGCAGTCCATCTTTCGTCTGGCTGTTCATTGGATTGCACAGCAGCGAAAAAAAATCTTCTGTTATGAAAGGTGATCCTTCTCACCCCAACCTAAATTATATCAGTGGCAAGGGAATACTGTTCCTTGTTAAGAGTGGAAGTCCACCAGGATAAATTCTTTCTCTAATGCTAATGAAATATGTAAAAAAAGCCCTTCCTATGTCAGAGCAGGTGCAGATGTTTGTGCAAAGTACTACTCAAATGAGAGCCAAGGAGTGTCTGCATCTTGCAGACAGCAGAGAGCTAACCAGGGTGGGAGTTACTGCTCCCTCCTTCCCTGCAGGGTTATGGCACTGGCTATAAGTAGGCATCACCCAGAATAAACCTTGCACTACCATTTTGATTACTAATATAATAGTAAAAAACCCCACTCTTCCAAAGACAGTCCAAGAGCCCTTCCCAAAAATTCGTTATCTATTAATATTTATAGTCTTTATTGTCTGGCATTTTAAGGTACCATGTTAGAGAAATATCAAGAGTCAAGAACTCCTCCTCAAATGTAATTTTTAACTTTGATAATCTAATTTGCAATTGAATCTCCAGCTATAAAATGTCTTATGTTTGATAATGCAACTAGGATACTTCACTGCTGTAGTAAGCAGGAATCAATTTACATAATTTCATTACTACTTGTATTTTTAGGATCAAACATCTGATCATATTTCTTGAGGAAATAAATCTTCTTCAGTCATCATATTCATTTTAAATCACATTTCACATTAGTCTAAATTAAAGTACCCTGGCACTTCATTGTCTTATCACTAAATAACAATAACCAAATAATTAATATGTCAAATTAATGTTATATATAATTTCCTATTTTCCTTTCCTATTCCACTGATTGAAGATCATCCTCTTGATCTTGATGTTTTTTTTTCTCAGAGGCTCACCTTCTGTTTGTTTTTTAAGTAGCACAGTGAGTACAGAAAGACCTAGGATGGACCACAGACTTCTGATATTTTAGCTCTAGAGTCTTTGAGCTCTCTGGTGAGTCAATAAAAACTGAAATGGCAAACAGGAAGTTTTATAGTATAAGTTCTCAGTTTTTTTAATCATACTCATTTCAAGTAGACTACTAAACAACACTAGCATGATAATATTTACGAATAGCTACTGACCTGACTTTAGCTTCATGAATGTACAGCTTCAGCATTAAATTGCTTGGCTCAGCTACATTTTTACTCCTCTCCCTCCAAGTTTAACTCTTTCTCTGCATTGACTGTAGAAAGAAACAGAGGAAATTGGCTGGCTGGCTAAGTCTTGCACTTGATAAATTTCCAGCAGGGACTCTCAAGGAGATGCTTCCCAGAGAAAATTTCAACTCTAAAGGATCAAAAGGCAAACTGCTTCTGGGGCATTTCCAGACAAGTTAGAGCCAACCATTTTCAAGAACCCTCAAATAATATAAAATAACAATATTGACAAATTTTTGATGTTGGGAATGTGTTTTTTGCCATTTCTCTGGGTAAAACCTGCAAGAAATCCTAGAATTGCTCATCAGTGCTTGCAACTAGAAAGTTTGAAATGGCTAAGAGGAAAGGATTTTGTTTTCCATCATCAGTTCTTCAATAGACCAGTCAATGGGCCAAGCCCTGCTGAGAACAGTATCTTTTTTCTGACTCTAGCATACACTTAGTGATAAGAGCAGCTCTTCCTATCGATGCTTCTCCTTTTTCCTGTCCTCTTTCCTCTTTCTCCTTTCCAGTGTATAACTCTACATGTACTAAGCTGAAAATTGAACTTTGTATTTTTGATTCCTCTCTCTGGATTTGTTGTATGTCTTTCCACAATGAGCTGGATGCTTGTCTTTGGTCAAGGGGAGATGATAATGAACTTTCCATCCACAACACCTGCAAATCAAGGTCTGTGAGAGTTTTTTTGCATTTACTTGACTTATTGAGGCTGTTGTGGCAGAAAGGGAGAGGGGAAAGCTCGTTCTTTCTTTTCTCTTTTTTTAAACACCTAAGCAAAGGACGTAACTTGACAAGGCTGCTGATGTTGGAGAAATGTTGCTTTGCTGGCACTGGCAGCTTTGCCAGGACTGAGGAAAAACTTTCCTGCTTAAGCAGTTATCCTTGCTCAGTCTCCCTCCAGAAAATAAGCAGATCCTTCTGGACTTCACAGACTTTGCACACTTGATCCAGAATTGCTAATGAGTCACTCACTAGGCTGCGACCCATGCCTACATCCAAGATGACAGGCAAAACATAGAAGAAACAGAGAGAGCCATAGAATGTGTGAATTGGAGGACTTGTAATAAAGCTAATGACAAGGCAAGAAGAGTAAGAAGGGAAAAAAAGGAAGGGGAGGAGGGGCTTTAGGAGGACTTATGAAAGCCTTCCACTTCTTGCTTCAGGCATGGAGTTGAAATTCCAACACAACTCATGATCCTATAAAGTGCTATACGTTATGTGCTAATACTTTTCTGGGAAATGTTCAAGGCCAGGTTGGATGAGGCTCTGGGCCTCATCTCTTGGTCTAGAGAAAGGTATATCTGTCAATGGCAGCAGGGTCAGAAATATATGATCTTTAAGGTCTCCTCCATCTACAAATCATTGTATGGTTCTATGATAAATGAAAGGCACAAAGTGACCAAAGTTCACAAGACGTTGATATTGTGTACCAGAGGTCACTCTACTCTTTCGTCAAGTTGCTCTTGTGCAGTCATGGAGAGAAAGATGAAAAGGTCACATAGTTGGCATTGTCAAGTTAATGGTTTGACTCAATGATCTTAAGACTCTTTTCCAGCCTAAAGGACTCTGTGATTCCATTATTCTATATAATTCAAGTCTCCACTTGCATGAATGCCAGTCCTTGTTTTGATAGATATACTTAGTTCCTGATAACTGTTCTGTTTTTTCCCCCCTGAGTAAAGAAGCAAGCCCCAAGAAGCCATAGATTTGTCACCAAATGAAAGACAATGCTTAGTAATTAACTATTGCATTCTTTATAGATTTAGCTCAGTGCTGTAAAGGAGGATATTAACTTGGCACTTCCTGCTGCACATCCTCACAGAGACTTGATGGATAAAGGTCTGTGTCAGGGACAAATGCTGACCTGAATTAGTGGAATAACCTGAGATACCAGATCCATTCACACAGAGCCCTGGGGGGTGCATATTTGGGCCATGGGGCCTGACTTTTCTCCAAAGCACTTGCAAATGGAAAGCACAAAAGTAAAACAACACAGATCTGCTGACCAAAGTGCTCCATCAGAACACCCCCATCTTTCGCATGGCCAAAGCCGTTAGTGAAAAAAAGAATGCTTGGACTAAGGTATACATTTGTGACTGTGTGTAGTAGTAGTATAATTCTGATAATTTCACAATAGCACAATGTATGGAAAATGTTGACTCAATACATTGATTTTATAATCTGCGAAAATTCAAGACAAGTAACAGTAAAGGAAACTCTGATACTTACTTCTAGAGTTTCCAGACCAACAATTTCTTTGCCCAGATTTCCCATACAATTTTTGTGCACTAGCAGAAAGGTTATATCTAAACAGTTCACTGAGGGAACTGCTTTAAGTTTATATTTTCAATATTTGATGCAGATTAATATAAGACAAAATAAATAATAAAAATAGTTTCTTGTGATGGTTGTTTCGGGTCCATTTATAATAAGTTAATGCTTACTAAGAGATAATACATGTCAGATCCAGAGTTACAGTTTATGTCTACAGTTCCATTGACTTCACTGGAGCTAGCCCTGCTCTCCCTAGCTGTGCATGGAATCCCTTGAAGTTCTGTGAGGAAGTACATTTTTCAGCTGGAAAAGGGAATCCGAATCTTTCAGTCCTGGGATCTGAGCCAAGCAGCATAGCTTTAGCCTTTCCCACATTTAGCATCTACTTGCATTTCAATAGCAAAGCCTGGAAACTGTCAAAAAATGCTCTGGAGGTGGATCTGGTCCTTGTCTACAGCTACATTACTGACACATATATCAGTGCTTTCAATATACTTACAGTCAAATGGCTTTAAAGACTGTGGAAACCTGTATATACATCTTTTATCAAGAGAAGAACTGATATCCTTACAGTCAGTAATAATGGAGTCAGCGTGCACTATCTGTGTCAGTCTTAGCTGCAGGTCTTTTCAAAATTTGTCTGAAAGAGAGAACTTTTTTCATGTAAACTGAAGAGCATCTGCAAAGGCAAAAAGCACGGTGTCTTCATAAGCTAGAAAATCCTGCCTTCAAATGGGGTTCAGACACATTGAGTTCAGATGCTGGCAAAGCCCATTTGTGAGCCAGCTGTAAGGTAATCTTTTCTGCTATTTATCACGAGGATGGTACAGAGCAGCAAGTAAGGGCAGAATTTTTCCTGAGAAATAAATGGACACTCACTATGAAAAGTTTAGGTGAGTGAGGATCCCTGTCAGAGTGGAATTCAAAGCTTTTCAAAGTCAGTGGGAATTTTACCATATAGGGAATATGGCAATACTGGAGCCTGTATCACCTCTGAAGGTTCTAACCTATGTCCATGGCTGCTGCAACCACAGTAAGCAAGGCAGGCCTGACTTCTTCATCTATTCTATAGGCCTTTGAAGAGATATGTTTTGAATGTGAATGATTTAACTTACTTATGAAAGTTAAAATTGTTACATAAATAGCATTCATTGTAATTGCTCTTCTCTGTAAAAGCACATTTTCAAGTTGAACCAGTGTGGCCTCAGCACCAAGTGATCTTGCCAGCATATATTTGCATCTATTTCATATGTACACAGATTGCTAACAAAACCACCTGGAAACACAGAAAATACTGGTGTTGAGAGGGCACTTGCAAGTAAAAGCTGTATCCAGAGCCTGTAGTTTATTGAATGCTAGCTGCCCAGGGTGTAGTACAGCCAGCTGCTGCTCCTGCTCTTGACAGCCCTGCCTTACCTGGTCTTGGGCTCCACCAGCTGGGCCACCAATGGGCCCAGGGCTTGTCCTGGCCTCAGCCCATCCCCATGGCAAAGCCCAGTGTCTGGGATTGTGGCTGCCCTTGGGCTCCCTGGCTGCCCCATCCCTGGCTGGGTGGTGTGATGGACCCTGGCTGCCAAGCCCTGCCCTGGTGGATGGACCTGCACAGGGACCCCACAGCCCCAGGGAGCTCTTGGCCCTGTGACACCCTGCTGGGGGCAGCCAGAGCTTCTTGGAGGATTTCTCTCAACTCTCATCAGTTTTGTTGCCTAGGGAATCTGCAATAAAGTATTCTTGGCATATATGGGAGAGAGATGAGTGGGAAGCTGAGGATGGGAAAAAAGGATATCTGCTCCCCTTTCAGGGTGCAGCTACAGTTTTATCTCTGTCTTGCCTTCAGGAATCAAGGAAACCGAGCGGGCTGAGACAAATGCAAAACCTGCACAAAAGCCCCAAACCACAGAATCACTTAGGTTGGAAAAGACCTTTGAGATCATTGGGTCCAACCTTTGACTGATCACCACCCTGTGAACTAGACCATGGCACTAAGTGCTATGTCCAGCTGTTTCTTGTACACCTCTGGGGATGGTGACTCCACCACCACCCTGGGCAGTCCTTTCCAATGTTTAACAACCCTTTCGGTGAAGAAATTCCTCCTAGTGTCCAGCATAAAAGACCTCTTGTGCAGCATGAGGCCATTTCCTCTTGTCCTGTCCGTCCCCACCTGGCTACACCCTCCATTCAGGCAGTTCTACAAAGTGGTAATGTCAAACCCTGAGGCTTATTTTCATCAGGCTAAACAACCCCAGATGCTTCAGGTGCTCCTCACAGAACTTATGCTCCAGACCCTTCGGCAGCTTTGTTATCCCTCCCTAGACTTGTTCCAGCACCTAGATGTCTTTTTGTTGTGAGTGGCCCAGAACTGAACACAAGATTTGAGGTGCGCCCTCACCACTGCCAAATACACAGGGACAATCCCTTCCCTGGTCCTGCTGGCCACACTATTTCTGATACAAGCCAGGATGCCATTGGCCTACTTGTCCACCTCGAGACACTGCTGGCTCTTGTTCAGCTGGCTGTTGACCAGCACCTTTTTTGCACTAGAACACTTTCAAAGCACTCTGCCTCAAGCCTGTAGTGCTGCACGGGGCTGTTGTGACTCAAGGGCAGGACCCAGCACTTGGCCTTGTTGGACCTCGTACTATCATTCTCAGCCCATCAATCCAGCCTGTCCAGATCCCTCTGCAGAGCCTTCTTGCCTGCTAGCAGACCTATACTCCCACCCAGCTTGGTGTCATCTGCAAACTGAGAGTGCACTCAATCCCGTCACCCAGATCATTGATAGAGATATTGAACAGGCCTGGCCCCAATACTGAACGCTGGGAAACCCCACTAAATGCCCAGCCACCAACTGGATGCAGCCCTGTTCACCAGCACTCTCTGGGCCTGACCATCCAGCCAGCTCCTAACCCAGCAGAGAGTGCACCTGTCCAAGTCGCGGACTATCAGCTTTTCTAGGAGAATGCTGTGAGAAACAGTATCAGGGACTTTGCTGAAGTCCAGGTAGATATCATTCACAGCCTTTCCCTCATACATCATGTGGGTAACCCGATCATAAAAAAAGATCAGGTTGGCCCGGCACAAGCTGCTTTTCCTAAACCATGATGGCTGCACCTGATCCCCTGGTTGTCCTCCGTGTGCTGTGTGATCACACTAAATATCTCATAACTTTGATGGACACCGAGGTAAGACTGACAGGCCTGTAGTTCTCTGGATGCTCCTTTCAGCCCTTCTTTTGTATGGGCATCACATTAGCCAATCTCCAGTCATCTGGGACCAATCTGGTTAGCCAGGACTGATGATCAAAAAGGGTTTAGTGAGCTTTTCTGCCAGGTCTATCAGTACCCTTGGATGAATATCATCTGGCCTCTTAGACTTGTGACTGTATAAGTGGCACACCAGGTCACTAAATACTTCCTCTTAGTTTGACGGGGTCTATTCTGCTTCCTGTCCCTGTCTACCAGCACAGGGGACTGGCTGCCCTGAGATAACTGGTCTTACTCCTAAAGAATGAAGTCAAGAAGGCATTGAGTACTCCAGCCTTTTCCTCATGCTTGGTGACTGTTTCCCCTTGTATCCAATAAAGAATGGAGATTTTCTTTTCTTATTAATGTATTTATAAAAAAAAAATATTATCTTTTATGGAAGTGATCAGATTGAGTTCTAGTTGAGCTTTTGCTTTTCAAATTTTCATTATACATGAAATAACAACATCCTTTTACTCTTCCTGGGTTGCCTACCCATTCTTAGAAAGGTCATAAACTCTTTTTTTCCTCTCTGCATTCCTGCAAAAACCCCCTGTTCATCCAGACCAGTCTTCTTCCCTGATGGCTCCTCTTACAGCACATATGATTGGCCTGCTCCTGCACCTATAAGATTTCCTTCTTTCACTGAGGCCTCAAAAGAGGAGCTCACACAGGTCTGTATGACCCTCTCATGGCAATGGAAAGGTTCATCTTTTTATGTGACAGCTGTCAGCTGGCCCACACAATGGGCAAAGAGTGCTTTGTTCTCTATCATCAAGAATGTCCACCTCTTTTTCTTTCAAACTATGTCTGCTGCTTTCCTTATGTCCTCCTCTGAAGTCCTTCTGCTGCTTTCATTCTTCCTTGCCTGACATACTACCACAGAAGTCACAGTCCTTTTCAGAAAATCATTTTATCAGATAAGTGAAGATTCTGAATATATCTGGCTCGAAGTAGTGTTTACTGTCATCTGATTTTGGTGGGACCCTGCGTGAGGGAATTCTTTTAGTCAACCTCTGCAGATGAGGAATTGAGGCATGGATTATAGGTGATGCCCAAAATCACTGAGCTGGGAAAAAGGGGTTTGGATTAAATTATCAGGCAGAAAAAAAATGAACAAATAAACATAGCAGGTTTTTTTCATATGACACAGACACACAGTTAAACAGTGGAACTCAACATGTGTCACAAAGGCCAAAAATATGAATGGATTCAAAGAGGGATCAGACAGCTCTTTGGGTGAAATAAAAAAGTCATCAGGTTCTACGAAATACAAAACCACACATACTACCTCCAGTATAGTAACTTCATAAAAGACAGAGTGGTGGGAGCTGGGTTACTGTAGGGAGGTGGCTATGCTGGTCTTTTCTGTTCTCAATTTCTAGTAGCTAAGCTATTGTCAAATCTAGGATCCTGGTCTCTCTGTGTGTATATGAACCCATATACATTTATAAATACTTTATGGATATATACATATATTCTTTCTCTCTCTTTCATACAATGTCATCTACAAGTCTGCCCAAGGTTAATAAATTCTAAGTGGTGGGTCACATCTTTTTTTAATTCAGAGTCCAATACATTCAACAAGAGGATCCACAGAAGCAGTGAAGCAAAGAGCAAGTACCTCCCTATCCAACAGGTCATCTTTGGGTTGTATCTGCTAGAATAAGAGAAGCATGGCTCCAGGGGCTCTGTCTAGCACAGCAGTTTTGGATGGAGCCAGCTGGCCTCCCACCTGGGCATCCCAAAAACTCACTCATATTAGCACTGATGAGGCAAACCTCACAATACAAGACAGCAGTGCTGAATATAGCTAGTATTACTGACGTTTTTAAAGTCCGTATTTGGAGGCCTCACAGTAAATATCTGTAGAGCTTGTAGAGCTCATAGAGTCATCCTGGTTTGAGAGAGGAGACCTGCAGCATTTTCTCATCATGCTACTGACACACAACACATTTTGGTAGACCCAGTGGAAGGACTTCTGTCCTTCCCAGCCTCCATAGTCACTAATATTGTAGCACTCAGCTGCCAGTTGCCTCCTTGCGAGCACTAGGAAGAAAACTGTTGACACTGACCACCCTGAAGCCTATGGATGTCTATTACACCAGCTATAATTTGGACCAGAAGACTGAGAAATGAGCCAGTGTCCTTTCTGCTTCTGGCATAGGAAAAGTAATTTCAAATTGAAACTATGACACAGGATGTAAATAGAATGCGTTTATGAAGTTTGTTGAATTTAAGATAACAGATACATATTAAGATCTTTCTTTTTGCTGGCATGCCATGGTCCATTCTGGAGAGGCATCCCTTGCCTTGTCCCTCTTTGATGCTGCACTCTGGTGGCTATGTCCTCTCAGAGTAATAGCTACACTGTTTCTACATCCAGGATTAGAAGCCTTCACTCAACGGGAAACTGCAGTGTTTGAAACATATTTATTGGAGAGTATTCTATGAACTGCCATGTTAATGGAGCATAACTCTCTCTATGAACATAGCTTAAAGAATTCTCTATATAAACGCAGCTTGTTTTAAGCTGTTTTTCTATGGTTGTCAAAAACTCAGTCATACTTTTCTTTTGAGTGTAGTTTTTTCAGATACCTCTTTATGTCATGTGACACTAATGGATGATTGCATGAGGAAAGAAACCGGTAAACTAGAAGAAGGGGAAGGAAGGAACGCTGTTCTTTTTTTCATTTATTCTGGTTTACCTCAAGATGCCCTTTGGGTTGTAATGTTTGGCTGCTTACTCTTGCTCACTGCTTCTCTTTTCTCTACAACATCTTCTCTTTTATGTTCATGGTATGTCCTAGGCCATTAAAAGAACTTACATATAGGATAGATAGGAAAAGGGTGCTGTCAGCTTGATCTGGCAGAGTTTTCACTGCGTTGCAATCTCAAAGGAAAGAAAAATTAAAGTCAAAACTTCATGAAAACAGTACAAGAGCAACAGAATTGCCTCCCCTCACAAATACTGAGGCACAGAATTGGTCTGGCTGGAAGGGACCCCAGTGGGTCACCTGGACCAACCTTCCTGCTCAAGCAGGATCATCCCAAAACGCATGGCACAGGATTGCATTCAGGTAGTTCTTGAATATCCCCAGTGAGGGAGACTCCACAACCTCTCTGGGTGATCTGTTCCCAGAGTGCTTGGTTTCCCAGAGTAAAGAAGTTCTTCTTCATATTCAGGTGGAACTTCCTGTGCATCATTTTCTGCTCGTGGCCTCTTGTTCTCTTGATTGGCACCATTGAGAAGAGCCTGGCTTCAGTCTTTGACACTCATGTTTCGGAAAATTACACACATTGATGGAGTCCCCTCTCTGTCATCTCTTCTTGAGGCTGAATTGGCCCTGATCCCTCAGCCTTTCCCGATAGGAGAGGTGCTCCAGACACTTGATCAATTTAGTAGCTCTCAGCTGGACCCACTCCGGTAGTTCCATGTCCTTCCTGAGGAGTCCAGAACTGCATACAGTGCTCCAGGTGAGGCCTCACCAGGGCTGAGTAGAGGGGCAGACTCTCCTCCATGACCTGCTGGCAAAGCTCTTCCTAATGCACCCCAGGATACCATTGGCCTTGTTGGCCACAAGGACACACTGCTGGCTCATGGACAGCTTGTTGTCCACCAGGACCCCCAGGTGCTTCTCTGCAGAGCTGGTGTCCAGCAGGGCAGTCCCCAGCCTGTGCTGGTGCATGGGGCTGTTCCTCCCTGGGTGCAGACCCTGCATCTGCCCTTGTTGAATACCAAGTTTTTTTCTGTCCGTCTCTCCAACATTTTGAGGGCACTCCAAAGGGCTGCACAGCCCTCTGAGGTATCAGCCACTCCTCCCATCTTTGTGTCATCAGTGACCTTGCTGATGGAGGTGCTCTACCCTCTTATTGATGAACAAGTTAAACAAAACTAGGCCCAGTATAACACCCTGGGGGATGACATTAATGACATATGCTCAAAACAGATGTTTTAAAAAATATAAACATATTGGAGTCCAGGTTTTCCTGTGTTGCATGCACTATTTCTGATCACATTATTACTGAACTCCAAACCAAAACTGGCAAAAAAAATGGTCCCAACTGAAAGGTAAACATTAAATAAACTTTGATTCTAAATGGCTGGCTTATTTGAATTATTTAAAACATTTGCGTTATCTTGGATAGGAAATGTATTTTTCTCACTCTTTTTAGAGCTCGTTGAAATTATGGATACCCCTTTGAATGGCTGAAAAACATGTGACTGTGTTTCACAAATACAAAACATCTGTCCAGTCTTGATGATTTCTCTGGAATTGCTAAACTTCACTGTCTCTGAAAATCAGAATAAATATCTAACAATTCTTTGCTATTGTAGGACACACCATCTCTGTATTTCAGAAATAAAGGCTGAAATTTAATCTGAAAATTTAAGACACTGTTATTGGAATTTGGAAGAGATAATTTTTCTCATTTTTTTTCCCCTAAATGGGCAGGTTTGTCATTCTTAAAGGATTTGTCATTTAGGGTCTTCTAGGTCTTGAAATCATATTGCATTTGGAAAGATTTCTATTAGTAAAAAGGGTAGACACTTTAAAAAATTAAGTGATTTCAAGATATTTCCATTAGTATGGCCAAAATCATTTTTGCATAATTTGGTGTTTTCAAAAGCAAAAGGGAACCCTTCTCTTCATACACTTTCCATGCAACATGACTTAGAATATAAGCAACTTTTCCACTCTGTTTAACTTGTCTCTTCTCTGAATTTGTGTATGTTTTGTCTTTGATAGTACCAACAGAACGTGTACTCTTGGACATTTCAAATTTTCCATAGTGTACTCCTCATGTACCATGATTTCATGATTTGACAAATGGTTAATGAATTAAGTCACAGTTATTCTTTCTT
>WBMV01009015.1:259505-278033 GCA_013396655.1 Campylorhamphus procurvoides | reverse complement strand
TTTTGAAAAAGCCTGTATCAATTCTGGCTGAAATTATCTTTGTGATCAAATCATTTTTATGAAACATGTTCATAGGCTGTCAAGCCCATAAATAAGTCCTGCAGTGCCATCAGAACCCCATGAAGGGTTTAAACTTTGTTTGCTTTTGTGTTTTCAGTTTTCACTCTTTACAAAGGTGGATAAAGTTTTCCCTTCAGGGTCCTTTTTGGTCTTAGACAGTGCTCACCAACCACAGCTCAACAACATTGGGATTTTTAATCAAGAATAGTATCACCTAATAATAGGTTTCCTTTCACTTTAAGAGGTTGTTTTCCTTTCCAGTGTTCTTGATAATACGACCTAGTTTGGTGTCCTAGTTCAGCACAAGACACCGGTTATCACTGTGTGGGGGGTGATCAAGGCTGTGTATTCTACACCCTCTATTCATTCCCCAAGAATAATGGACCATTTGCAGCAGCTGCCCAGGAAGTCGTTAGCACCTTCACACCCAGCCTGAGGGGGTGTGGCTGCTAATGGGCCATCAACGGTTCAACAATATCCCATGACTCACAGAGTTAATCACCCATTGTGTGAGTCCCCGCCCTGGGGGAGGGACTGGGTGCTCCCTGAGGGTACATAAACAGGGCTCAGAAGAACTTGAACATCTCTTTGTGGGATCCAGAGGAGCAGCAGGACCTCGACCGGAGGAAACCACCACTCCCGAACGGACTATGACCATCACTTCCGACCAGACCACAGCCATCAGCTGCACCAACAGGTTCTTCACTTCTTCTTGCTTAGGACTTGGGGGAACCACGTGGGTCTCAGCACCAGGGCTAACAAACCCCTTTGGGCTTGTGCCCCGGGACACTGGGTTATACTGCTGGGTTTTTGGTAAGTTGAAAGCAGTGTCAGTGTATTTATGGTAAATATCTTTCATTAAATTGTAACTCTGACTTATAATCTCTCTTGTGGTGGGTCCATTTCTCCTGCTGGTTTACCTCTAATCCAGCACATTTGGTTAAACAGTTGGTTTAACCACACCTCTGAGCACTGGGATCTCAGTGTAGACATGGTTCATCAGTTCCTGTGAGGCACTGCTGTTGCTGGAGCTGCATTCCAGAGCTGATGAGCAAGAAGTGGTAGCAGCTTAGGGAAGGAGGAAAAAAGGTGGCAGTGGGCAGCCAATCTAGAAGGAAAAGACAATGACTTTTGACTAGGATGATAATAGCTGCTTCTTGAGGTTAATTACTCCCCTTCTGACAGCTCTCTGGTCAGAAGGTTGTCATTAATCAATCTGCTGTCATGTAAAAGAAGAGAATAGTATTAATGCACATTCATACCTTTACATTCCTGCGTCTTGGCTACTGTCATAGAAGTTTCATGTTAAAAGGGCCTAAAACTGAAAGACTGGGTGTTGGTAGATGATGATCTTCTATATGGTGATTCAGGAAGTCTGTTTGGGACAAAGAGAAGAGCCTTGAGTAGAATAAGGAAATAATAATTGTTATGATACTTAACTGCATTATATGCACTTTTGTCTATATGTTCCTGTTTGTTTTGTTTTGTTTTTTGGTTGGTTGGTTGTTTTTTTAACAAGCTGGTATCTGGATGTATGCAAAGATAATTTGATTCAGAGAATCCACTTCTGGAAGTTAAAAGGACACCACTGGAAAAAAGATCACCAGTGAACATATTCTAGCTGAGCTATGGGCTGAGCTCTGGTTCCCTGCAGTTATTCAATGGGCAGAAACATGAATGCACTGCTGTAAGGTAAATATCAAAATCAGAAACTGAGACACCTGAGCAGAAGCAATAAGAGTTCAACTGCACTGAATGCTCTAGAGGTCAGGAACTATGGGCATGCTCAGCCTCCGTAACTAGATGCACCGTTTTCTTTGTCAAAGACATGGCTGATGCTTGTAAGCTCTTACCAGCAGGAGGAGAGATGAGAAACAGCTCTCATCTGGCAGTTCTTAGTTTGTCACATTACACTTATTAAATTCTAATTTGGCAAATCCTTGAAGATCTTTTTCTTAAAGGAGTGCTTCATGCGCTACAAAGCAGTTAGAGGAATTTTTTATTTTTTTATTTTTTTTTGGTCATGGCAAAGAGACTGTAAAGCTTACTTTGGGTTCACAAAGGAAACTTGGATGGTCAGTGGACTGCAAACCAACAACATGTGAGTGGTCTCTACTGCCAGTCACACAAAAGGAGTATGACAAATACGTAGTTTCCCACTTCTTTCTCAGTATTTCAGAAAACTAAGTCTTTTCCAGTTTACAATAGCTTGTAATGGTGTTGTGTAGTTTCCTGCCATATTCTGCTGGGTTTGGCTGGGATAGAGTTAATTTTCTTCACAGTTAATATTATGGGGCTGTGTTTTGGATTTATGTTGAACACAAGGTTGATAATACAGAGATGTTTTTGTTATAACTAAGCAGGGCTTACATAGAGCAGATGCCTTTTCTCTTTTTCATATTGCCACACTGGTGGGGGGGCTGGGGTTCATGGGATGTTGGGAGGAGACACAGCTGGGAGAGGTGGCACAAACTGACCAAAGGGATATTCTAGACCATATGACATCATGCTCAGTATATAAAGTAGGGGGAAGAAGGAGGTAGGAGGGGATGCTTGTAGCAATGGCATTTGTTTTCCCAAATCACCTTTAGATGTGATGGGGCCCTGCTCTCCTGAAGATGACTGAACACATGCCTGCCCATGGGAAGAAATGAATAAATTCTTTGTTTTGTTTGTGTGCACAGCTTTTGCTTTCCCTATGTAACTGTCTTTGCCCCAATTCATAGGTTCTCTGGCTTATATCCTTCTGATTCTCCCCCCCTTCCCCTTCTCCAATCCAGCGGAGGAGTGAGTGAACGGCTGTGTGGTAGGTGGTTGCTCGCTGGGGTTAAACCATGACACATGGGAAAAACCTCAGAAAAGTCAGGTCCTCATGAGGTGGGTGCCCACAGGACAGCTCAGAATGTTGGAACGGTTTGTTTTTAACCGGTCACATACACTGAATTGGACCACTGTTGTGAATTTTCAATAGTAACTCAGTAGAAATTTTCCATCATCACTTGATTGTGCCAGTGAGCCTTTTGGGTTTTATTCACATTGAGAGTCTTACTCATCTAGAAGCCAACATGAGTTTCAGGAAAAGATGCCTGTATCCCCTATTCAACTATTTATAGCTGTTAAAAAAACACATTAGAAAACAAGGTGCTGTTATTCCAGCGTTCACCTAAAAGTGACAAGGGCAGGAAACTGATTCTAACCTCAGAGTGTTTGTACACTCTTGTTATTCCATTAGACAAGAGAAACAAAGAATGGCACCATGCATTGGTGGCTAGAGACCCTACTCACAGAGATGGACTTCTGTCATATGGTTATTGAAGGAATCCAGTACAGTATGAGGATACACTGTGGCTTATTCTTGAAAATTAAACATTGCTTTCAAATCAGAGAGAAGGGATCTGAGTCACCTCCTGTGGGCCCAGGGTGAGTGGTTTCCCTTCTGTTACACTATGAGTAGAGCATTCATATGTGTCTCCATGTGAAATTCCAAACTGAAACATTTTTGAGATTTCAAATAATCAATTCCAAATAGCCTTCTGTGGTTTCTTCTTCTTGTTGTTACGGTTGGTTCATTGCAGGTTTTTTAGTTTGCTTTATTTTTTCCCCCCTGAAGGATCAAAGTCATTCAGCATAAACTGCTCTGCTGCAAAGACAGTAGAAGTATGACCTAGTTATAGTGGCTGGGACCAGTTCAACATTGTGCGGATGTAGCCAAAACTGTGTATTCTACACCCTCTGTGTCATTTCTCATGAACTGTTCATAATGGATCATTTGCAGCAGCTGCCCAGGGCACACCTGACACCTCAGGCTACAGGCTGGGTGTTAAAGAACCCTGTGAGGGAGGGGAGTGTTTCTGTCTTTACACCAATGACTCAGCCATTGTAACTCTCCTCCAGGGAGGCATCAGCACATTCACACACAGCGTGAGGGGTCATGTCTGCTAATGGGCCATCAGGGACTGGCACAACAGGCAGTTGCAATGACCTAGACCATCAAAGACTCCAAAACTATCCCATGACTCACAGAGTTAAATCACCCATTGTGAAACTCCCTGCCCCAGGGGAGGTACTGGGCATTCCCACCTGAACCTGAGCATATATAATCTTTCAGTTTTGGGACTTCAGGTACCACATGTTGAATCCAGAGGAGGACCAGAGCCTCAACAGGACTGCGACTGCCACTCTTGACCAGACTGCAACCATCTCACCAACAGGTCATCCTCACCAACAGGTTTTCCTTTCCTTTTACTTTGCTCTCAGGGGGACCACGTGGCACTCAGCACAGGGGTTAGTGAACACTGTTCTGTTCGTGCCTCAGGGTGCTGGGTTATATGTCTTTTCTTGTGTGGATTAAAACCAATTTATCTCTGTATCATTGTATTTGTTGTAATCCTTTTTTAGTAAATTGTAACTCTGACTTGTAGTCTCTCTTGAGCTGGGTTCATTCCTTCCCCCGGTTTACATTTAAACCAGCAAAAAGTGTTACCCTTTTTCATTTAACCCCTAATTTGGGCTTGATTTCCAGATCTGCTAGGTGCCAAATCCTTTAAGCTCCCGAAGTCTGAAAGGAGTTAAGGAGTACCTTCTGGTTGGGGAAGCTTCTGGCTGGTGTCTCTATAAATATACCTGGGGACAGAAGCATAATTTCCTGGAAATACAGTCCAGCTTGCTGTCTTCCTGACACTAATGCTGAATCCTCAAACTCTGACACAGTGAAAACACACCTTTTCCAAAATCCCCTGACATCTTTTACATAACATTTACCCCTTAAGAGATACTTGATGTCTTGGTTTAATGACAAGACAAGGAGGTGAGACTTCTAGTGAGATAAACCCTTCTTTTCTTTCTTTTATTTCCCTCCTCACAAATATTGACAAAGTAGGAATTATGAGAAGCCTGAATGAAGATGGAAGAATAACAATTTTACTAAAAATGGAAAGAAACAAACCCCCAAAACCCCAACAAGGGCAGAAAATATCACCTATCCACCCCCTTCACCCTAGGTTAAAACAAAACCAGTAAGGATGTCTTGTTTGAAGAGAAGTCCTACACTGTCAGGAGAGTACTGTGTGTTCTGATGTAGCAAACTACATAAAGTGACAGTGGTGGGGCCAGGATGACTCAATGCGGTTCTGGGACTGGATGACTATGGGTCACCCAACAGCAACGTTTTGTGCAGCTTCCAAAACGAAATTTCCCAACCTGTCAGCAGCATTTGGTCATGTCAGGACAATTCAGCTGTGGCCAGTGGTCTTGGTCCACCTTGTGGTAGGTGTGGAGCTTCAATAAGAGAAATTCCTGAGTTATTGGTGTGGCTGTGGCTGTTGCACTTGCTACTTCAGGCAGCTGGCAGCAAGAGTGCTCTGAAAGTTGCTCCAAAAGCAGTTGGTGTCGCGCAGGCCCAGGGCAACTCCGTGAAGTGCCTGGTACAGGGTGGTCCTTTCCCTCAGCAACTATACCCAGGAACAGGAGGGTGAGTTTCAGAAGCACTGAGGATTTTATCTCTTCTCTCCTGAGTGTGTCATGATGCTTCACTGCAGGAACCTTCCCCTTTCCAGCAGATAGTCCTGAGATACTTGGGACAGTCCCTCGCTGGCTCACCTAGGATGGGTGGGGCAGTCGCCCATGCTCCAAACAGCATGATGGTATGAATAAATTCACCAAAAATCTTTCCCATTTAGCTAAAACTGCAACACTTAGTGACAGAAATTAGACTTGGACACAGATGAGTGTGTATGTACATATACACAGGGCATTTCTGAAAACATTACTTTTCATCTAATTAGATATATGCAGTATAAACTCCTCTGCCTTTTCCTTTTCAGTTCTCTTGCTGCTCTAAACCAATATTTGTCATAGGGTCAAACTGCAGTCCTCAGTACAGGTCACGCCATTTACCCTGAATCACAATTTCTCTTATTTAGATTGCTTTGCTATTTCCATTGCAAAGCTGTTCCCTCAGCCTTGTATGACTGTGTGAGACTGACTTTTGCTTAGCTGGTGCTTCCTGGCTTTCCTTCTGCAAAATCCAGAAAGAAGGGCTATTGCTTTTGTCTCCTCCTTATTGTGTCTTTCTGCTACTCCAGTGTCTATCCACTGTATCTGTTCCAGAAGAAATGTAATGTGTCCTGCAAGATTCTTGAGAGAGGCATTAAAATAGACAGTAATACCATAACTCCATTCAAACCAACAGCAACTGAAAAAGTGTACATGAGCAAATGCCACAAATCAACACAAGGACTAAGTCATGAGTGGTTGCCATTCTCCTAAATTGCATTTTCAACAAATAAATTATTTTTCTAACTCAGCTCTACATATGTCAGGATAATGTGCTTGAACTTTATGTAATGTGCTATGTCTTATTATTTCTGTATTTAAAATATCATCTCATATAAGTTTAACAAGTAAAACATGCTATAATGTATTTATAACACATGTAGACTGTATGTATATCATATGTAAAGCTTTGTATGTTATTGGTATGTATTATTGGTATAAATTTATGTCAGTGCTATAAATTTAAACCTTAAAGCCCTATGTATATCTGCATCCATCAAAACTTTGGCATGCTTTTGAAAAGATAAGAAGATGAAGTCCCTGTCTTGGTTCCCTCAAGCTGCAGATACATGCAATGAAATGAAAGTCAATTAGTGTAATATATTCCATTCCTCCATTTACCTGTCATAGATGTGCTTGATTCACTGATGCCATTCACTTGCGGGGTCTAGAAGTGGGAAGGCTCAGGAGTACCTTGTGACCTACTGAACAAGGTATTTGACCTCCTGGGATTTTGAGAGACCAGGACTGCAAAATGTGACACTGAGCACACCTGCCTTCCTTCCTTTTTATAAACATGGCTAGATTATGGACAAATATACATGCACTTACAAAGAAGACACACCTTTGTGCACTGGGTATAATACTGACAGCTGCAAAGTAAGGCAAACGACACAAACAGGATTCTTCCCATGAGCCAGGCTATGTTTGTTTCTTCCTTTCTGTCCTCTCAGTCACTCTCAGTCTCCTTAACTTCCTTCTTTATGTCTCGCTCTTCCCTCTCACTTTCCCAGGTGGAAAATAGGATGTGGCCCCCTCAATGTGTCTGTCAAACATTTTGGCTGTTCAGCTAATCTTTGACTGGACCTGACTGTATTCCTTTCAGTGAAGCAGATGATTGGTTTCCAGTTAAGCCTTTGGAATCCTAGGGCTCAGAAAGAATAACTCCAAGCACTGCATTTGGGAAAGCTTTATTAACAAGTTGAAAGTGAAAGAAAGGTAATAATTGCATTTAAACAATCAACCAAAGCAAAGCTCACCTCTGGGTTTATAAATTCGTAGGGAAGACATAATTACAAGGGGCCTGTGTTGCTACATTGCTTTTACTTTGAAAATCAGACCGCCACCCCACTCCCACTGGATGGATAATTGGGTCCTCATAGGGCCCTTGAATCAAAGTAGTGTTGCAGTAAAACTTTATTTCTCCAGTGCTCATTAAAAGAGAAGCTGAATGGAAAACTCCCACTTTGGGGATGGGATTAGATAGCCCTAGATTATTCCTCCTCCCATGCCCTTTCAAAGTTTTTTGTTTCTAAATCTGCTCAGCAAGAAAAAGTAAATTGCCAGAAGTGAGATTAGTGAAGAATATTGTCCAAGGACAATAAGGCTTTATTGCAAGGCTGGTACGAGATCCCTGCTTCAAAAAAAACTACAAGACCCGGAGGTGTGTGAGCTCTTAATTGCCTACCTCTGATAAACTGGCAGTGAAAAAAAAAAAAGGGAGAAAAATCCCATTCAGCCATGAATTGCCCTGGATCAAGTCCACTTGCTAATCAGAGTTTAATGAGGATGCTGCTAGTCTTAACATATTCAAAATGTTCAACATTGCTCTGGCTTCAAGTTTGTGCAGTTAGCATTTCCTCTCTGCTGTCATTTCTGCACACAGGCCATGAATCTTCAGAGAACATAATTATGTCTGGGACAAGCATAGCAGGGAGAGTGGGAGAGTAATTACATCAAAAAAATGTAAGGCTGAGAGTTACTTTGCTAATTCATTCCCATATTATCCAAATTGTCTATGCCTCAGCTGTTGGAATAAACACCCCGATTTGCTCATTGGTCATCAGACCTACAGAGCTGGGACATATAGCAGGATTTCTAATACCGTATCACAGTCAGGCTTTATCTGCCCTTGCTCTCAGGGGAGTCCATGGGATAGCTGTGAGTGCTGAACCCAGGGTTCAAGTATCACAGGTCACACCACTGGCAACCACAACTGCCATTTGCTGCTTCCACAACCCTTATAAAGACCATGAGCCATGCAAATATAATCACTGTGCCAGAGAGCTCAACATGTAATACCAAGAGATGCTTTGACTTTTGTCGGCTGTACTGAAGTTAGTAAGTTAGCTCACTGCAGTAGCTACGTGACTGAAAGCAAAGGCCTTTGTGCATGCAGTAGGCTCCAGGGCACATGGCAGAAGAAAGGGAGCACTTGTAAGTACCCTTTGATCCTCATTCCTCATTCCTGCCCTGTAATTTTGAACTACAGGTTATAGTGGCACCAAATTAAAAAAAAAATCAAACATCTGAATAATGAAAAAGAACTCAAGATTTTGATACTTTCTAATTACATACTTGATTTGGTATGCGGGACTGATCACATGAGGCTACAAAAGCTTTTACATAAACTTTTCCGGTTTCTGTAAAAAACAGAGTACTGGTCTATCCAGAGCAGTATGCAACACTCAAACCATGAGAAAAAAAAGACCACATCTTCTGTTGGCCAACATGGTTAGGGCCACAGGGTTCGGTCAGGGGCTGCTGATCAGCGAAGACGCTACCAAGTACAGTTACAGTGTGTCATGAACACGCTGTCTTGTGCTCTAAGCTTACTTTATCCACAGCCTATCCTGCAAACTCTAACAAATCTTACAAACTAGCTCTAAGACTGTGAACTTTGTGTACTGCAAAGATTATGTTACACTCAGACTGATTCACCTCACGCTGATTTTATAATGCTGTTGAGTTCAGTGGAGCAGCTCATGACTTGCAGCAATTGGAATGAGAAGAAAATCAATTGTGGGAGACCATGGGTGTTTTTCTAATGTTCATATTTTTCTTGAGTATTGTGTTAACTAAGCTTCCTGTCTGTCTCCATAGAGCAGTACTTTAAGATGGCTGGGGAAGCATGAATTTACTAACATATGTCATCAATAGTTCTTGAGGGTTTTTTTTGTTTGGACAGAATATTTTCATGACTTTTGCTGGTGTGACCTCAAAAAATCCAACACTGTTATTGGTTTTAGTGAAAGTAATATGTTGAGGCAGGTTATTATTCATTTGAGGCTGGAACTATATGCAAAATGTACACTAAGTGAAACTGATTCCAGGCTTTCTCACCCTTAATATTCATGACATCCATTATCCAGTTAGAGGTACTTTTTTTTTGCAATGGTATCACACAGAGAGATCAATCAACCAATTAAGTGTCTATTTTTTTTTCTCTAAAAACTAAAGGAGTAATATCAGTGTGTCAGCAACTGAAGTGTTTATTCATAAAGCTCTGATATCTGGTTTTAAGGCAGGCAGTGTTTACATTCACTGTACAAGGGTTATTTGAGAAATTAAAACTTGCTCAGAAACTAAAAATTGCCTGAGTTAAACAATTTTTATAGACATTAACATTTTTCATGAAAAGGCACTTTTAATTGAATAGCCATTGTCCAAAAGAGATTTTCAAGACAATATCCCATTATGGCCTCTTTGAAACAGGCGTTGTCTTCAAAGAATACTTATGCAAGTGTGGTCCAATACTACAGAAATGTAATATAAATACAATTTAATGTAATCTGACCCCATCACTAATAATATTTTAGAGCAGCAGGGAAACTGAGAAGAGGAAAGGCAGGGGCAGCTTATACTTTATACATATCTACACATATTTTATGCTTTGGAGAATAAGATTTTTAGTAATGTTTTGGAAATATAAAATGTGGATGGTTCTCAGTAATGTTTGTTCTATTCTTGCTGTAAACTTTCAGCAGTTTGAATCACTGGCACATTGGAAACCCAGCTCTTCTTAAGTAGTATGCATTAACAAACAAAAACTAGCTACAGCTCCTTTTTTGTAATTTTCAAACAGTTTACGATTCAATTTTTCTCCCTTTTTTTTTCTGCTAAGAGGCACATCTTATCTAAGAATCTACATAATAGAAAAATTTTCTGACAAGACAGTGAAAGAAAAGTATGTTCATGTAATCTGAATATAATTGTGATAATTTTAAAACAGCACGTAGTTCATGCACCATTTAGAAGCAAAAGCCTACTTTCCAGCAAGCAAAGTGATCATATTTGATAATTCAGCTTTGATATAAAGACACCTAGTTAGCCCAGCCAGATATGAAATATTTATGTTTAGGAATGCTGAAATATTAAGAAATTCTTAACTGAAGTATTTAGACATTTCCAGAACATTTTTTGACATTTTCAAAATGAAATATTTTGATATTTCTGAATCCATCTTTTATCCACTTTCCATTTCATACATTGCTTTGCAATTTTGACATTTTGTTTCAGTTCAGGACAAATCCAAATATTAAAACATCCCTGCAATAAGAAGTTCCAATTTTGGGCCAGGTCTGCTTCTGATAATGAACCACATATAACGTTTTTCAAGATGTTATGAATCTAAAGAGCTGTTCTTATTTTATCCATATTACAAGGGAAAACTTGCCAGTGATTTTAAAAGTCTTTTTCAAGATACAGAATCCTTTTATGCCAGAGTAACCTGCCAGAACTGAAAATAAATAATTCATAATATATACAATAATATACAATACACTTCTATATGCTCTAAGGAACAGCCATAAAGTAAGATTTATAAGACAAACTATTCAGGTATTGCAAGGTCATAGTAAAGCTTAGTGCTTGCACTACAGCTAAAAAAAAGTTAATAATACTTGTAGAAGGCTGGTGTATAATTCTAGTGTATAATTCTAGATCTAAATAATTAACACATAAAGCAGTAAAAGAAGGCTTAAACTTTTCTATGTGTTGCCCACAGGCTTGATTTTTGCATCTTTCTGCAGATGCCCTGTTTAGTTCGAGACAGATACACAAGATGGGTGGATGCAGACAACAAAAATCATCACTAGAAGCAATGGACTTTAGTGTATTTTTATTTCCCCCAGGATCCAGGCGTAACTCCCATTGGAGCCAATGACTCAGAATTTTGTTCCTGGTATGGCTTTATGGATCTGTCCTGTGCAGGGAGGCTGCAGCAACCACCCTAGCTGAGCACTGGCAGTGTATAGCTGAATGTCTTGTCATGAAAGAAAGAGGAACAGTTGGGCCACTACTACTTAAGCTGTTTTGAGCTAGAGACCAGAACAATCTGAGCTGTACAAAAAATCTGTATATCAAAGCAGCTACTGGGCTGCTGTGGCTATCTGCGGAAGACTGCAGCAGCCTGCAATCTGTGACATGAAAAACGTAGTGCAAAGAATACTTGAACTCCAGGGAGGTGCAGGAGGTAATTTAATATCACCCCATTGGCATAGAATAAATGTGAATGAGGGAGAAAAGAGGCCCACAGTTTACAATAGGCTCAGTAATACTGCATGCATTTTGAGCAGGCGCAAAAGAACAACACAACAAATGCTTCCAGAAGGTTCCTAAAAAGCAGCCTTTCTGCTTAGATAATTTTTCAAGGCCTTGGTATGCAGGACTGAAACAACATTTTAAANGTTCCTTCAAAAGTGAGAAAGGGTTTGTGTTCATTTCAAGTTTTGGGTGAAAATTTGGGTCAAGTTTCAAGATGGTTTCTCGACCTCTAATTACTATTATTAGCACTCCTAAATGGATTCTTTAGAAAATCCCTTGACTAAGGAGGGCTGGAGTGAGCTAATGAGTATGAGAGTGAGAAGAAGGTCCTTGTTTGAATTTTAAATACTCCAGCTCACTAATTGGTGACTACGGAGAATGCTTCTTTTGGAGTAGAGGGAATTCAGGGGCAGGTGGGAGCAAGAACAATATTTTTTAGACCTGTCACTTTAAAATATACCCACTGCTGCTTTGACGTGGCAGCAAATGAATTTTTAAGCATCAGTAAGTAACCTTATCCTCCCTTTAGGCACTTGCAGGGCTTACTTATTTTTGTTTTTAAAAAATGAGCTGGGCAGGTTTTTCCAAGGTCTCATGGCTTTAAAGAAGAATAACAATCTCTGATGATCCTGGCAACAGGCATCTTTTCTTTTCCAAATAAAATTGAAGAGGCAGAGAGCCTTGTGCCTATAATTCTGTTATGCATTAACTCAGCAGAGTCACCATTGATAGTACTGTTCCAACTGGACACTCTTCCTATCTTCCTCTATTTTTCTTTTCCTCCTTTTTTGGGCTTTTCTGTAAATATATTTTTGGACACTGTTTCCACCATCATATGCATCATTCCCACCCTCAGAAACCATCCTGATTTTTTTCTTAGAGAACCTATAGCTGTGTCAGTCTTTTCTGACATGGAAATGCCCAGTCTTTTTTTTTTTTTTCCTAACAGAGATCTGTTCTAGTGATCACCACTTGAATGTAGCTGACACAAACTCCATTGTTTTTCTTTAAAAAAAAAAAAAAGGCTGAGGAGTGCACCTACAAAAACATATACTTTTTGTTTACAGGACTTGAGAAAATGCTAATGTACAACATTATGAGTCCCTCATGAACTTAAGAAATTATGTGGACTTACGCATTAGACCCATGAAAACTCTGTAGATCAAGCTGTACCCAGTATTTCAGAAAACACTTCCAAGTCATGAACAACAGAGAATAAAAATGACTCCCTATCTCCAGGAACACTTTCTTCTTTCTGTAAGCCAAGGAATCCAATGAACTGAAATATTTCATTTTGACTGAATTTTGGCCAATTAATTTTTCTTTTACAATTACACATATATAGTCAATTTCATCCATGTGAAGCCATAGGAAGTTTAAAGGTTAATTAGGCTCAGCCCAAACTTTCCCGGTTGTTAATGTTTGTGCTTCCCAGATGTAGAGAGAACTGAGTCCCATAGTTCCACAGAGAGTGACTAGCTGCAGGTTGATGTTTGACTTGAAGTAAATTGCACACTTGTTTCCATCTTACATGTATGCCTCCAAAGCCACGACTGTTATTCTATTGATGAAATAAAGAAAGCCTTGTTTATATTTGAGATCTTTTTTCTGTCTATGACAATGCTTTAACACCAATGAAAGGCAATTTTGCTTATTATTTTGTATTTATAGAGTCTGATGAAAATCTGTTAAAGGTTTTGCAACCTGACTTTACAAAACAGTGCTGGCTAGAATGAGCCAATTAGTTAATCTGAAACTGTCCCAGAAAGGGTCAAAATGTGCTTAGACATTTTATGATTGATAAACAATTACATGGTGTGTTGTAGCCCAGTCCTGCATTATGCTGAAGCCTGTTTGTTTTCTGTTGCCTTTCCAAAGCACCTTGACACAGGCTGTCAGACAGCATAAAATTCTCAGGCTGTAAGACTGCTTTCCTCCCCTTCCTGCATAACTGTATATCTCAGTCACACAGTTTAGCTGATATTGTGCTGACATTTTGACTTACCTGAGGAAAGACAGGGCACTGGATGCTAGGACTAAGAGTAGAGACCGCTTCTTATATTTGCTCTTACAAAATTTGTTATAATACACTGCACAGAGTACCTCTTAAGTTTTGTTGTGTGCATTTCCATTGCACTGGAGGAAGAATCTGCCTGGAGTAAAAATGGGAGCAGAGGTGAACATGCTACTACACTAGAAATGTAGACTCTGACTCCAACTAACAGCTCTATAGAGATGTTCTTGCTTGCTTTTCCTGTTTGCTGGGAAGGCTTGCTCAGCTCCTAAGGCAGAGGCAGACAGCTGTTTTCAATATTCAAAGGACAAGTCTTGAAAGAAGTTCAAGGTGCCATCATTGCACTGTGCGTAAAGATTATGAAAAGATTTGACTGGGGTGGGGGCAAGTAAGAAAAACTGGCAGCTGCTTTCTACATGTAAGTCAACCTCGTGGAATGAATTTCAGAATAGGTCATCTAAATTTATTCTTTCTTTTAATCAAGTTTAAATAAAAGCAGATTTCTGTTCCTTCTTCCCTGTTCCCTTAACATACCAAGGCAGTGCTGCCTGTGGGAAGCCAGGCACATAATGTGGGGGATACATGTAACATATGGAACTGCTTTTCATTACTGATAGACCTGTGTCTCTTCTTCTTAGACCTGCCATAACTTCAGTAGCTCAAAATTAAGTTGGCACCAGTACCAGACTATGAAATAATCAAGGTAGCTTCTCATTAAACATGAAGAGTTCTACAAACCCCATATGTACAGAATATGTCTATCTTTGTGACACTATGCAGATGGTATGAGCCTGCAAGGAGAGGGTTCAAGGATCTGGTCAAAACTGACCATCCCCAAGTTTGCCAATGGTGCCTACAAATTAGAAGGAAGGATGTGGACGTATTTTGGTAAATGCTTATCTAGGTTACATTCTCTGAGGTTGACAGGAGTTTTCCTTGTCATGCCTTGTGAAGAGCTCCCAGACAAGAAGCACTGTTCATACACCTGTCACCCCAGCCAGGTTCAGAGACTATGGAAGGCCTGGGAGCATTCAAAGATAGTTGCCTTAATTGTTTAATGAGTTCATTGCGAAGCACAGGTTTGTGCAACTTCCTTAACAGTCTCAGGCATATGGTGTGATTCTTGGGGTGTCCTGTGCAGGGCCAGGAGCTGGACTTGATAGTCCTTGTGGGTCCCTTCCAACTTTGTTGATTCTGTGAAGCCAGTCTACAAGTGGCTCTGCTAGCTGTGCTCCTGCACAGAAGTACAGGTCTCAGCTCTCCTGGGGCATAAGAGAAACATGCCACGGCTTGATTTTGTTCATATTTCATAGATTCTCAGTGTTACTTAGGCACCTAGCACAGCTCAAGAACCCCAAGACCCATTGACATCAAGAATAGGAATTGAAGAGATAACACACTCAAAGTTCAGCTTTGAAAATCTGATTGAGAATTGTTCTAGCTGAAAAAAAATTTGAGTATCTTGAGATCCAGGCACTTACATCCATGGCTATGTGTTACAGAGAGTCATTCTCTTAGGCAAAGGTGCTAACTGCTAGTGAGGTAGAAAAATGGGCTCCTACTTAGTAGTTAAATACTTCAGTCCTAAGCATGTGGACTGTCAGCAACCATACACCTGCAGATCATACAACAAAGGCTGAATTCTTTCTGCCTGGCCAGCACATGTAGGACAGCTTGAAGGCTGAGCTCTACCAAATGCAGAAGCAGTGTTCCTCCTAAGTATGGCTGGTCAGCTTGTACCATCTGCTTTCAAAACAGCAGCAGGGTCCTGCAGCTTGCCACGCTCTCACTGGAATGGTCCAAAATCGCAGGCTCTGGATGTAAGGAATATGCCTATGCAACTTTTTCTGGGCATCTATATGCATAGACGCCTTGATTGCCTATACATGTAATTATGTAGAATCTCTGTTATTACCCTGTTACATGAAAAGCCAGCCTTCAGGGCCTGTGGTGTGCCTGTAGGCATGGAGTGATAGGAAAAAAAAATAAAATCATACTTCGCAAAACAATTTTTCTGAACAGAGTTGTAAAATATTCACAGACATTTAGATTAGAAAGAAAGAAAGCATGAAAGAATATGATGAGAAAAAGAGTGAAAAAATAGAGTAAAAGAAAGAAATCTTGAGTATGTGGTTGTTGCTTTCAGAAACAAGAGACATCTGTTTGGGAAATGAAATCTTTCCAAAGAAATAAGAAGGGGGCAGGGGAAAAGGTGAAACATTGCCAATGAAATAAAAGAAAATCTCAAACTTTCCCAGAGAAGTCTTAGTCAAACCAACACAGAAATAGAGGAGTTAAGAACAAGGGATTTATTTCCAAGAAGGAGCCAAGGCAAAGATTTCCAGACAGAAAAGAAATGCTGTTAACACAGTAGGAGTCAGGAATGATGGTAACCAATATCATCTAGCAGGTCTGGATAAATTTCTGTTTGCTTTTCACTTTTTATGTGGAGAGCTTTGGCAGGCTCCAGGTGTCAAAGTCATCTTTTCTTCAGGTCATTTTCAGTGGTTGTTTGTCCTGTGAGGCAGATCCTACCTTCCCTTTGTCTGATTCATGCAGCTCCCAAGCCACAAAAAACAGCAGTAAAGCAATAGCACTGACCCCAGAATTTGGTCCCTCCATGATACTGTCACCATATCAGCCTCTACCCAGTCACCCACAGCGGGAACTTGTCTGAGAGAGATGGGTGTTTTCAGGCTCTATTATTCCCCAGCAATTCCAGGCTGTCAAAGCAACTCCTTGCCAGCCAGCACAAAATCAATCAGCCTTCAATTAATTTGTGTGGTGTGAGCCAGCCTGGGCACTGTACTGGCACAGTATGTTGGGGAGCAGTATATTGTAACAGCACTCTTGTCCCCAGCCCCCCCAAATTGTGCCAAATACAATTCAGTTGCAGAGTCAGAATTTACAGGTACTACAATGGTAGAAACAGTAACTTGGAAGTTTGGTGCTTAACAAATATCCTCTGAATTTTTGTTTCTGTTATGTAGCCAAGTCCCTGTTGTATTGACAGAAAACTGACTGCAATAACAAATCTCCAGCACTGGACAATTTGGGTATCCTGTTGTTGCTTTCAATACTGAGGATTTTATAGGCATTCCTGTGAAAACCCCACCTGCTGTGGGGTTGCTTTCTTCTTCATAGATTCACAATCTGACTCCTTTTTGATTGAATTACTCGGCTTCAAAGAAGAAATGTGCAGGAGAGTATAGTGAGCCAGGAATCACACAAATAGCAACTGGTATTATGGATACATTGTAATACCTTACTTTATTAGTAGAAATACTAGAAGGAACTATTTTTTTTTAATTTTATTTTAGGAATAGGCTGTATTTTAATAGCCTTCTTAAAATTACTTAAGAAGTATGCAAAGGCTCCATCACACTACTCTTGTATTTTGTATAATTTGAGGTGTCCAACAATTCAAAATAGACATTGTCATTATCACAAAGTATACAAAATGTGGGTGGTGAAGACAGCAGAGAATCCTCAACTCTGATTCTGACTCCATTGTTGACCATAACAGAATCTGGCAGGAATAAAAACTTTCAGAACTTCTTGGAAAATGAAAGCTCAAATCATAAATAACACAGGGAAAACAAAAACAAACAAACACACAAAAATGGCAAATAAGAAAAATATGGGAGAAATTCCAGTGTTCCTGCTCATGGCATTCCCACTTGCAAAACTGTTTTTCATTCCTTTCAGCAGAGAAGCATTTAGAGCCTACAAAGCGTACACTAGTTATGAAAATCATCTTAAGTCAAAAAAAGAAAAAAGAATTGGGGGAGAAACAGTGAAAATAACTAAGGCACAGAAAACAAAAAATGGAAATCTTTTTCTTCAAAGAGATCTGAGCAAAAATCATGCCAGAATTTCAAACTGTATCCTTACAAGCATAAACTATTATTATTATTATCATTGCTTTATTAACATTAGTCCAAACAAGCTGCATAAACAAACTAATGTTCTGATTTAATCCACATCAAGGCAGTACCAGGCTGACATTCAGGATCAAGGATGCAGAACTCCTTCCTAACGCTTTCCAACCCTTTGAAGCACAGCCTGGATGTCAGTGGGAACCTGGTCTGACATCTACTTGTGACATATATCACTTTTCTTCCTTAGAAGACCTTTGGAAAGAACAAAATCTGTTGCTTTTGATCCAATTGTTACATGCTTGAAACTGCCAAGCAGCCATGTGCACTGAATTACTGATGGGAAGATCACTTATTTTAAGCTTTGCAGGAATAGTAGCCAAACTGCTGTGTGTTTAGCACTCTGCATTGTTTATTCTGCACTTTTTTTTTGTTTTGTTGTTCTATTCGAGATACAGAATTATTATGGCTCATTTAGGTTGTGTTGTTCAAAACAAACACAACTATATTTAGTGTTTTCCTTAGGGAAAGATGCATACTGGAAAAATGGGATGGCATCCAGAGGAACCTGGACAAGCTCAAGAAGTGGGTCAGTGGAAATGCTATGAGTTTTAGCAAGACCAAGCATAAGGTGCTGCACCTGGGTCAGTTCAACCCTCAGTATCTGTCGTGGGTTTATCTGGTTAGGGTTTTTTTTTTATATAAGAGGAAGATTGGCGTCTGTTGGAAGCCTCTGGAAGTTTCCCTCCATCCTATAGAGCAGAGCCAGTGAGGGCCAGCTCCGAGGAAAACTTCCTGCTTTTGAACCATTAAGTTACGCCCCTGCGTGAAAACATATTTAAGAAGTTGTGGCACAGTTAGAATTCGGCAGCCATGGGTTAACAACATCACAACGCAGACATCAAGGTTAGTGCAGGAGGAGAAGAGGAGAAGGAGTGGGAGGGACCCCACGGATCAGGGAGTGGACTTAAAACTATT
>WBMV01009015.1:162188-259172 GCA_013396655.1 Campylorhamphus procurvoides | reverse complement strand
TAAATTACTAGCTGGTTTTCTTTTCTTCCCTCTGGAAGGTGGAAGGGGGTGGGGGGAGGCCTTGAAAGAGTTTTGCTGGACATCAGGCATTTATTCAGGGTCGAACCACGACAGTATCAATACAGGGAAGGGGATGAACAGATTGAGAGCAGCTCTGCCAAGGACTTGGGGTGCTGGACATGACCCAGAAATGTGCACTTACCACCCAGAAAGGCAGTTGTATTCTGGGCTGCATCAAAAGCAGTGTGGCCAGCAGGGTGAGGACAGTGATTCTGACCTTCTCCTCTGCTCTGGTGAGACCCCACCTTGAGTGTTGCATCCAGCTCTGGGGCCCTTGGCACAAGACATGGACTTGTTGGAGCAAGTCTGGAGGATGGTCACCAGGATGATCAGAGGGGTAGAGCACCTTTCTCACAGTGAAAGGCTGAGAGAACTGAGATTGTTCAGTTAAAAAATGAGAAAGCTTTGGGGGTCACCTAATTGTATCCTTCCAGTCCCTTAAGGGAGCCTACAAGAAAGATGGAAAGGGACTTTTTACGAGAGCAGGTAGTGACAGGACAAGAGGGAATGGATTCACAATGAAAGAGAGTAGGTTTAGATTAGGTATTGTGGAAAAGATCTTTGCTGTGAGGGTGGTAATGCACTGGAACAGGTTGTTAGAGAAATACCTCATCTCTGTTGTTAGAGACACCTCATCCCTGGAGGTGTTCAAGGCCTGGCTGGATGGAGCTGGTCTAGTGGAATGTTCCCTGCTTGTGGCATGGGATGGGAACCAGGTGATTTTTAAGGTCCCTTCCAACCAAAACCATTCTGTGATTTTATTATACACTGGTGTCTTCACTTGCTCTTCTGATCTCATTCTACTGGTCTCATTTGTTGACATCACAAACCCCTAAACTTCCCAAGATTTACTTGGTAAACAAATGCAGATCCCATTGGACAATGAATATGGATATTTCCATATTCATAAGAGAACTTTCATTTCAAACACTGTTTGGAGAAACAGCATGACTACTGATCAATAATTATAGCCAAATTCCTTCATAATAAAGATCTTGAGACCAAAGCCATAGGATGGTTCAAAAGCAATCCCTTGAAGCAGTCACAGCTACACTTTGAGAACATGAGAAAGAACTTCTAACTTTAAACTGGAAAGAAAAAACTCAGATAGATCTTGTCTTGTTTTATGGTCAAACACTGAAAGCAAAAATTATTTCTAGCCTACATATTGAGAGTAACCATGCTTTGCTCCACTTGTTGCCTAGGATTCATGACAAACCAAAAACTTAGAGTTTCAGACAGGGAGAGCGAAGTGGAAATGAAACTGAACAGTGCGTAGCTTTGTTGTGTTACCTAAAGAAGAGAGTAAGATCTCTCACCAAAATCTGTTTGGTGGATTGGAAGTTAGATATAGGGGGAAAATGGACCCTTTGCTTTCTCATTTTCTGTTCAAATGGACCAATTATTTTGCTGACCTCAGGGTCCGAATTTCAAAGAACGCTGAAGACAGGCTTAGGCCTGCTGCTATGGCAAATTCCAAAATACCCAATTACTGACCTCAGGAGGAGTCAGCATTCCTGAGATTAGAGTCACTGGGAGTTTACTTCACAAACTCACTTCTAATAATATACTATAGTGCAGACACCATTAACCTGCCTTTTTCAGTTAGTGAGTAAGATATGTCTCAAGGCAAAATAGTTATTAACAGCCAGTGGTAGGAGTTACATCTCTAATTGGAAACAGCAACATCTGCAGGGTAGTGTAATAAAAGCATATAGCAAGTGAATGTGCTAGTGGATTACAGGGACTCTAGGTAATTGTTCTGTAAACCAGCTTTAGCAGAAACAATGATTATTTCAGAGCTTCATAGATCCAAACTAATTCTGGTCACTGAAGAGTGTCCCAAGGATTAATTATATTCTTACTAGCCATTTCAACCAACATTATACTGGCAGACTTCCCGGATTTCCTTATTATTTTCACTGCACTTATTTCACTGTTTACACCATTTTGTGATTAGCTAATTCTCTTCTTTTTACACCAGCTGGTGTAAGGATGCTGTTCAATAACAAAGCCCTTTCACATCAGCTGCTTGAGGTAGCGTTTTTGTGTCCTAGCTGTGAGTTGTCCTAAAACATCCTTAGGACTGAGTCATTCTAGTATGAGTGACCTGCTGCTTCTATATACAAAACTCTTCCACTGCTTTTATGATTAAACACACAAGGCAAAAGCCTGAAAAATGAGCACCTGCTGAGCACCCACAAACTCCAGATGAAGCCTATCGGTATTGCAGATATAGAAGCTGAAATATTTAAACATACAGGAAACATTCTTTATTATTCTTAGTGTCTGAGGTCATATCTTGTCTTCTGGCTCAAGCTGCACTTGACATACTCAGAAGAGACTTCTAAACCTGGTTAAAAAACCCCCCTTACAGAGTTTTTCCTAATTTCTCATTTTAGATTTTACTCAGTCCTTGCTGAGTCTTTTCGATGCACCTATTACACATGACTGAAGACAGTATGTAGTTTAGAGGTATCCTATATACCATTCTAGTGTTATCTGCATTTTGGAGCTGAATTTTATCTTGTGGATGACAATGTTAGTCCTTACACTATGATTTACCAGCTGCTGGTGTCCTGTGGTGTAGTATCTCTCAAGATGGACAGCAAATAGGTAGTTTTTTCATTTCTTGGAAACAAGTATTTGGCTCTGTTTCCAGAAACAGCAGTATAGTAGAGAACCAGGATGACTTTTTGTTGTTGTCCAGAACCAGATTATATTTCCAGCACCTTTTATAGCCAGTTCCATGTAAGCTCTGTGAAGAGAACAGCCCCACCCATTCAGTAAAAGCAAGTAAAACTATTCGTATGTTTAGACAAGGGGAAAAAGCATCAATTTTCTTGTCCCTGCAGTTGCAGATGGCAACGATGTCCACATTCTCAAGTTTTATAGAGAAATGCCTCCCTCCACGAATATCCTAAAACAGGCAGCCTGCCAGGGCTATATGTTGCAGCTGATACATCTAGGGGCCTTTTCACCTTTCATTACCAGCTTATTATTTCTTGCTAAACAGGGTTTGTTTCAGTATGACTACCACAGCCGTCACAGCAATGTGGTGGAAGGTGAGGTGTTGAAGCAGCTCAGGCATACAAGGACTACTAGGGCAACAAGAGAAGCACATAAATGCCTTTTTTTTCTTCATATATCTGCCCTGAGTTTTGCATAGATAATAATGTCCCTTTATTAGATACATCATTAAACTTGTTAGGCCTTATGACTTACCAGCCACTGTAAAAAGAAATCCAAAATCCCCAATGTTTTGTGTAGTTGATGAAATGCTTATTAAGCTCCTAAATGTTCCAGCTGCACTTTCAAGAAACTTGCACTAAGGTAGGTGGGGCTGGTTGTGTTATGGAGCTGTTCTCGTTGCATCTTTCAAAGGCTTCTGCAAGAGACTACGGATCCAGTCAGGCTTCTTTGTGCTTCCTGGAAACCATGGTAGCAACTGCTGGGAAAGGGAGATATTAGTGATGTGCACTGTATCCTAAATGTCAGCTCGTAAAGATTTGAGTTTTCTCTAATCTCCAGATTACAGGTGCTTTTTCTTTTTGTTGTTCTTTAGTTGTCATCAGATCCCACCCTCAAGATAGATCAGAGGAGTTAGAAACCGGGTCAGCACACTGATGGATGTACTGCTCTGCTACTAACAAACTGGGGCAGAAATCAGCCACTCATTTAATTTGTGAATATTAAAAAAGTCAACAACAAAATTCTTCAAATCTATAACCTGCCCTAAACATGTACTGTAGTCACATTAAATCCCTAATAAAGGATCTATGAAATTAAAACCAAACATGTCCATCTTTTGTAGTTCCAACCTTCCCTAATAGAAAATGGCTGTAATTCAATTAGCCACATGTCCGAGCTGTGGTTCTTAAAAGTCTGAATTCTTCCCTTAAATTGGATCCGTCCAAGAATGTGACACTGTTGTTTCTCTTTCTGCAGACCTACATGACAGTTAGAAACAGCACACAAATGAGCTCAGTCTGGCAACACTGTGGTCCTCTTCAGGGACACTGGACCCTTCAAGTTCCAGATGAAGATGTTCAGACATTTGGAGAAGCTAGCAGCCCTGGGTTGTTCAGGAATGCATTGGCAGGCAAGGGATAATGGTGCAGTGAGGCATTTAGACATGCCGGCAGCACTGGAGGCAGCTTTGAAGAGCAAAGTCCCCCTAAACCACCAGAGTGGTGTAGAGAGCTGCAAGTGGGAATCACAAGTGATCACAAAGTGCTGAATGCGGGGTCCTTAAATGGGAGAAGCCAGGCTGACTCCTTGGTATCTCCCACCTATTTGTTCTGCTATTACAGGCACTCAGCATGACGCAGCAAAGGAGAATGGGTGAGTAGTTACAGGGTTCTAGTGACAATCATTTCTATTTAACTCACTTTGCATTAATGAGGCTGTTTAAGTAGGCCTTGATGTAAATATGAATTGAGTCTCTGTGAAGTTGTTTATTTGCTTCCCTGGGATGTTTTTGCACAGCAGAGACAGAACCATCTTTTATTAAATCTTCATCAGACCATGAAAGACTAAAATACTGGAATAACTGATGGCCTGTAATATATCAGTTCTCCTGACTTCTGCATTTCTCCTGTCCCCAGAAAGCACCAGTATAGGGTAGATTGCTAGAAAATGTTACCTGAACGTATCTCGGTGACTTGCTGGCTTTCTATAGGCTCATGTTTGGGCATTCAAAGTATCAGGATTTTCAACTGCACCAGTTTTTTTATACTGGGCCTTCCAATGCCATTAATTTCCTAAATTTTGACATATACAGTGATATGATCCAGGGAATTTGGTTTTTCAACTGTTCATTGTACAAGAGTTAAGCAGTGTTAAGCCTTGTTATTTGTACCCTTCCCTATGGTTCTATAAACCAAAGTCAATGACTTTATATAGCAGATGTAGCTGATCATGTTAATTTAAACCAAGAATTAGCTATTCATGGTAGTTAAATGTTCCCCATGATACTGATAGCAGCACTTGATGTTCACAGAAGTGGTTTCTTTTTCGCCTTTGACTGTGTTTTCCATGTGGAATAGTGTGCCTGTCTGAACAGGCCCTTGCACCTAATATTTCCTAATAACTATCTCTGTCACTTTGTGCTTTAGACCTTCCTCAAGACATCAGAATTTTTTTCTCTTTTATCTTTCATAGGAAAGTGGGTAGATTTTAGTCTGCCTCAATATGACCTTTCCTGTGCTATTATCTTTCCTAGAGCTTGACTTTTATGCTCCACCTACTGACTTGCTGTGTACAGATAGACTGATCCTGATGAAATTGTTTCTTGGTGGAATTTATTACGTGGGCACTAGGCTTGTGTTTGTAGGTTGCTGCTGCATGCAGTGACCTGGAATGTAACTGTTGTCAAGTCCCACAACGCTGTCTGTCCCATGTCTGATTTCCTCTGTAGCAGGTAATCTCTGGATTCAGTTTCATCCCATCTCCACAAAGGATTGGTTCCATTTGGGAATGGCAGAATTGTCACGGCATTAGTGAGAGGTCAGTTTGTGCAGCAGCTCTGGACAGGGAAACCACAAAATGTCTCACAGAGTCTTTTGAAAATGAGTGACTGGAGAGAGCTGAAAGGTTCACACCTCACCAGTGGTTCTGCCCCTGGGTGCTGGCCAGGGGCCCTTGGGGGGCTGCTTGCTTTTTTGGACCTTCAGACTTGTCAGGCTTCCACCTGAGGTTGTGCCAGCCATGGGCCTGTCTTTTGCACTAGTGCTGAGCAGAGAGTGTGAGGAGATGTGGTCCAAGAGAAGGATCCTAAGAGTCAGCTGCCAGCTCAACATCACACTTTTCCACTGCAACTGCTCCTGCTGACGTGGTCAGTCAGCATTACATTATTAAGAACGCTCTTGTTCCAATGATTTGCTCTAGCATTCTTCTATCAGTGGCTTTTCAGGGGCTAGAAATGTTTGGATGTTAATACTTTAAGCTACTTCTTGAACTATGAACACAGAAAAAATTCAGACACTTTTGTTGCAGCTTAAGCCAGCCTAAGTTCTTATTTTCTACCAGGCCAAAAAATTTTTTCATCACCTCCTTCTGAACCTGGCAAGAAAATGCCCCTCTGTCTGAAGGTGAAGTGTGAACACACAGACCAAAGAGAGGCTTTCCCCAGGCTTTAATGGTCTGAAAATTGGGGTGCCTGTTGCTGTGATTTTGGCACTGCTGGAGTTGTCTCCCTCCTGGGGAATCAAGCAAGCAGGGGAAACCATGGTATGGTTGTTTCTGTCAATATGCCTTGGCTGTTGGAGAACTCGCTGAGGCATGGCCAGGACCTGGAGGCTAGAGTGCCACCTTCATGGTTTCATATTTTAGGCCATTCTACCAACCTATTCCGTCTTTAAGAGCTGCCTCCTGCATACTCCTGGCCTGCTTTGAATAACAACCCAGTGCTCAGCATATTGAAATCCACACCTTGATTTCATACCGTGAGCAAAAATGCCAATAAGCTGCTCCATTTGGACTAGGGAGGGTGGGAATGAACCCCTTAATAAAAGGGTAATTTAAAGGATGACAATGTAACTCTTGTAGGAAAAGAACAAGGATCACTGGCTAATAAAACTGAACATGGAAAAGGGCAGAAGTCATGCACCACTCTACTGCTCCTTGAGACATCCGGGTGTTCTGAGTTCACTGACTTAAATTCTCATGGTGAAACTTTGGACTGACTGGGAATGAGGGTTCTCTAAAACCTCAGTTTCAGCCTAGAGCGCTTTCATTTCCGCTTCTAACACCTCACACTTCATGTGCTGCAGTACTTCAGGTTTGATACTGTCCAAGTCATTACTTTTGCTTGTTAGAAAGTCACAGAGTTTTACAGACACTTGGTCTGTTTCTGATGTATCATTGAAGGAACTAATGACCATGCTTACCTCTCAGGGCATTTGGAAACTGGGAGTGAGTGGTGGGAAGTGGTGGGGGTAGGAGGGGTGAGGGCTGGGAGGGAGAGAAGCGGGGAGTTGCTCACTGAGGGTAGGAGGCAGAGGGCTTACCTGAGACTTGATTTTTAAAACTAGATCACAGATGCACTATCAGGTAACAAGTGGATTAACCAGTTATTGTGCATCAGATGAGCTGTGGTAACGAATTCTGAATTCATGTTAGCGCAGCACAAACTGAAGCTAAACACATTAGCTAACTCTTGCTAAGAACAGTGATATGACCTTTAATTTGCCATTTGAAAACTCAAAGTCAATCCCTAATGATCACTCTGTCTGATTTTCAGACAGGATATGGACAGTCATGCTGAGCCTTAGCTGAAGGTTGACGGCATAGTACAGGTATCAAACATGACATACAGAGGAACCAAGAGATATGCCAAATTTAGGACTATAAACAGGGCTGCAATTGAAGAGATGAAAGGCCATCTCTAAAGACACAGAAGCAAGACATAAGGGTAAATTGATAGGGAATGTCAGTTCAAGTAGCTGAACTTGCTCCATGTTCTGACCCCAGGCTGCCCAGAATACCCTGATCTGGCGTGCAGCAGCCCTGGCTGGGCCGGGACTGCAACTGTTGGACTGGATGGGGGCTGACAGGTACTGCCAATACCAAAAGCTGTGGGCACCGCTGCTTTCATTATGTTTCATTTGTTTCAGTTTGCCTTCATGACTTGGAAAGGGAAGAACAGGTGATGGCTTCACAATATGTGCAGTTGCCTGTCACTTATGATATCTTGGAAAGAATAATTTCCAGAGTTATTGAGAAGTTTCCAGTACATAACAAAGCTGCTCTTTGTTCTTCAGATCAAATACAGCAATAAAAAAAAATTCTTGATCCCTACAAGCCCTTCCTCCCTGAATTTCTGCTTTGATTTTCAGGCTCACCTAGGCTGAAAACTCCTGTTTTTTTCCTGTTATATGATCACCATAAACCAGTGGTAAATTTCAGTCTGAATAACTTTCCCCCCTGCCCTCCCTAGTTTTTTCCCCCCTGTATATTAGGAGAAAAATAGAAGAAAAGGGAACAAAAGTGAAGGATTCCTAAGAAAGTTCATTGGCTTATTCCTATTCTGACCACCTGCACAGCACACACAGTGCAGAAACGAGATGCAATCTCAGCTCACAGGAAGCCTGGCTAGAACTGCATGTCTCTCAGAGTATATATGTTGCATTACATCAGGGACTAAGAATGTAAAAGACTAACCTGTCCAAGTAATTTTCCTTACTTTCTTTTCGTGAAAGAAGGTAGAAATAGGGAGGTAAGAGTGATAAGGAATACTTTTAAAATGTTTATCTGGCTGAACATCAGGTCCTCAGTGCTGTAAATGTGCATTGCTCTGGGGCAGTATAAACATCAGACTAAAATACCTGAGGCCTTGACAGAAAATAAGTAGGAAATTAAATGAAAAGTCTACTGTAAAATCTAAACAAAACAAAACAAAAAGAAACACGAGAAACCACAGTGCACAATGTTTGTAATCAGATGGTGTTTTATTCAAACCATCATATAAAATTGCAGGTCAGATTCAAGGCAGTAGATAGAGACACTAAAATGTAATGCCATTTTTGTATTCACTGCTTATGCTTCAATGAGAAACCTTAAAGTAACTGTAAGGGGGTAAAAACATGCATCTTTTTGAACTCAAGCCCTCCTTTGTTGTTTTGTTAGTTTTTTGAGGGCTCTTTTTTTTTCTTTTTTTTTTAAGTATGCCAAAAATAAATTTCTAATAAAACATGACATGACTTCACTTAATTTCCTTTACCTCTCTGAATCCAAAACTAAGACAGATCAAAACTCTAAATAAAATTTGTGTATTAAAAGAAATAATTTCTTACAATTTTAATGACAAGTTTCAGCTTGATGTGATTTAAAATGGGCAAGTTACAAAGCCCTAAAAAAGTGGGGTTTTATAATGGAAATGCTGACAGACCCTTAACTACAGCAACATTGCTGGGCGCCACTCTAATAAAAGGTGGCAATGATCCAGAAGTATTCACAGCTGCATGTCTAAACTTTATTAAGTATCTGACTATAATTTGTAGGTCCTCGCCAGATCATAATTCATTTCATTCTGACACATTCCAGTTTATAATTAGTGTTGTACTAATATGTTCCTAACTGGTACCAGCATATTCTTATTTTTTTTTCCCTGTAAAACAAGGCTGTTCCCCAAAACTAAGGATGCACTGACATTTGGCAAGAAGCAAGAGCTGCTTTTTTTTTTTTTTTTAATCCCTGGGCTAAAATAATTTATATGTTAAAGGCCAATGCTTGTAAATTAAGCATGAAGAACACTGAACCATTTGTAATTCCCAAGGCAGAAGAAATAAAGCAATTTCCAGCTCTCTCTAAGCAAAGTATTTTACTTGCCTTTAGCATTCGGCGACAAAGCAAATTGTTCTTAAAATATATCAGTAATAGTTTGTAATTAGGAAATAATTGTAAAAGCAAAATAAGCAAACACAATTGTTTCAGTTCTTTGCCAAGTAATAAAATAGCTGTGTTAATACATGGAAGTATAAACTTATTTATTTAAATCTACTGTTGGGTGCCTGCCACTTGAAAATCAGGACATTTTGGGTAAGCATGCACTTCTACAATTTATTTGTGTTTCATGGTTTCACCAGTTTTTGGGACACGAACTACTTACATGCAGGGTTGATCATTGCAGTTGTAGCTGCTTTTCATGTTCTTGGCAGTTCATTTCCAGTCGTTGCTATTGATTTCCAAGCTGTTTCATTTGTCTGGGCATGTATCTGGGCAATGACCTCTGATGATGGTGGTTTTGGAGCAGCCACAGGGGTACTGCAATATTGTATAATACAATAGCCTCTAATAAGTCTTTCTGAATACTGATAAACTAATCGGTACTGTTTTGGAAAGCTTTCTGAAGTCTTGAGCACTCTTGGTTCTTTAGAGGCTGCTCCTGCCAAGAACTGAAAGGGCCATGGAGACAGCATCCCTGGTGGGAGTGGGGTCTCCTTTTTGGTAGCTATACCCTTATGGCACTCAATTGAAAGACACTGAGTTTGACTTAGAGTCCTTCCATTTCTCCACAGAGGGACAAACCTCCCACACACTTTTGGAAGAAGAACCTTATTGTTCTTTACAGCTAAGATCCTAAACACAAGCCAAAGCAAAAATCCAGCAGGATTTTACATTGTGCAGCCTGAATTAATGGGGAACTGAGATCCTAAAATGTAATATTTTTTTGGCTGACTATTTGTGTATTGGCCACAGAGACATAAGCAGGTATATTCAGTTGAAATACCATTCAGTTGAAAACCATTTCAGTATCTATGGTAAAACATAGGCTAATATATTTACATTATATCAAGTGTAACAATAAAGAAAGCAAACAGATAACTGGGATTTTTGAGATTAATTAAAGCATTATTATGATCCTTTTCTTTGGTAGTATTAAAGGATAAGAAAGATAATACACTTGCATGGTGATCAATATTATATTTCTAGTACTTCAAATGCATGTTTTGGAGTCTATGGATAACTATAATTGTGGAAGCATCTTTAACACATTGGTTTCCTGACTTTATGTAAGCAGTGTACATTAGCTTCTCAGTGGTTGAAAATTTAGAACTTTTCCTAACCAATTCATAGAGAAACCAGGGTGGACAAAGTCTTCCCACCTACAACACGGAACTTTGAGTAGTGAAGAGAACGAACTTTCTGTATTTCACCAAAAACCAGCTTTAAAATTACTTGAAAAGCTGCCCCCCCCCTTCCCCCCCCCCCTTTTTTTTTCCCTTGTGATTCAAGGCTACAGGCACAACATGCAGCTGCTTAGCACTCAGCCCAACATAAACCTTACAGCCTCCAATTAAATTACAGACTAATGTTTGACTCACATTCAAACAAGTATGAACACACATGGAGATGACAATAGGTGATAATTCTGCAATTTTCAGAAGAAAGAAGAGGAAGGAAAGGAAAGGGAAAAGAAGGCAAAACCCTTAACAAGATTAAAGAAAAATGTTTCAGGTGTGTATTTAAAGAGATTTTTGGTGCATATTGTGGAACAGTTGACTTCCATTAATATATTTTTCCATTTTTCAAATTCCTGTTTTTAGAAAGTGAAACAACCTGACAAGTCAAAATATATGTTACCTTCCTCCGCACTATTAGTACACAAAGGCTTAAGCGTTTGCTACTGGCAGAGTTGTGTTAACTTCATTTCTACATTATAGAGAATGAAAAAAAATGCTCTTTTTTGCCTCAAAGTTTGTTTAAGAGTCCAACTGCCAACCTACAATCACTAGTCTTAAGGAAGTAAATTATGGATCTACCATACCTATGGGTGTGTCAGGCTTTGTACTGAAAGGAAAGAAAACAATCCCTTCTATTATCCATGAAAAATTCAATAGATCAGGCTCAGAGATGAGACATGCTTTTTAAGTAAAAATGAATTTTCTTCGTATTTACTAAAAGGTATTAATTTCTTGAGGAGTTAAAGTAGCTTTTGACCTATTTTAAAACTATCTTTGAAGAGAGTCAATGCAAGATTCAGACGTGGATTGGATCTGAAGTGATTTTAATGAAATCACAAAAACACTTCAAAAATCATCAAATACACTGAATTTTTAATGTTTAATCATCTGTATTACCACAGGCTAAGAACAGCATATCTCCTTCAGTATTTTACTACTCTTTTTCAAAATGTTTGTTATATATGCTGTCAAAAAATATTTTCAGAATTCCTTTAAAAAAAACACAACAAAGCATGAATGAAACAGGTCTAGTCTCCAAAAGTAAGGCCCAGTTATTTTCTTTCTCCACCTGAATGTGATATCTACCACCAGATAGCACAGATAGCACCAGATAGCACAGGTGAGATATAGGCACCTGTGTCCACCTGAGACACCATTCAGCCCCTGAGACATCCTTGCAAGGCTCACAAAAGGCTCAGAGGGCCTGAAGAAGTTCCTGATTTGTGCCTTGGAGGGTAATGCAGGGTTTCTGATGTTGCAGTAGGCTCCCATCTCAAGGAGAGCCAAGAGCCATATCCTGTGATCCAGAATGTACATGGGCCCAGAATTCAGACCAACCAACCTTGAAGCCTGCACCTTCTTCCTCTCTGCAGTGGATGAAATGAAACAACACGAAGTCCAGCCTTTTTGTCACAGCTGCCCTTGCACTTGTTGAAGAACAGAGGTTTCCAGCATTTTCCACGTCACAAGGTTGCTGCCAGAACTCTAAGAGCAATTAAATGAAACACGCACACACACACACACACACACACACACACACACACACACACACATACAAAAAGAAGGCAAGAACAAAGCCTTTTATTTAATGGTCCTGATTGTTCCCTTGCTCCAGTCAAAATGTTATTGTTTCAGTCAAAATGTCAATACTCATTCAATTTCACAAACTGTTATGGACTATGATGAATGAACATAGAATGAAAAGAATCTCCTATCTCACAAGACAGGCTGAGAGAGATTGTTCAGCCTGGAGAAGAGATGGCTCTGGAGAGACCTTTCAGCAGCTTTCCAGTACCTTAAGTGGGCTTATAAAAATGAGGGAGAGAGACCTTTTATATGGGCACATAGTGACATGACAAGGGGAAATGGTTTTAAACAGGAAAAGGGTTTAGATTAGATAGTAGGAAGAAATTCTTTACTCAAAAGAAGGCTGGTGAAGCCCTGAGAAACTGAGGATGCCCCACCTCTGGAAGTGTTCAAGGTCAGGCTGGATGAGGCCCTGAGCAACCTAATCTAGTGAGTGACATCCCTGCCCATGGCAGAGTGGTTGGAGCTAGATGATCTCTAAGGTCCCTTCCAACTCAAACTATCCTATGATTCTATGATTCTAATAGGCACTTGCTTTCTGCCCTCTGCTCTCTTTCAACAGTTGTTTGTAATTTTGCTCTTTTGAGTTCTTTCCATCAGTTTTCTGCAGCTAGCAGTCTGATTTAATTTCTAAAAGATGCCAATATACATATTCAAGGCATTGAAACCTTCATGCACATGATCCAAAATTTCCCTCTGTAAACAAAGTTCAGATTCTTTCTTGTGTCTTTGTTTTTTTAGTGGAAATTAAGATTCATGCAAAGGATTTGAATCTTCAGGAAATACATGTCTTTGAGTTATTAATTGTCTCTTTCTCCTCTGAAGAGAATGTACTCCTCTGAAAATGTACTGCATCTAAGTAGGACTGAGTTACTTTAATCACTGGCATTTGCGTAAATGTAAAAGGCAGGGAGATATACTAATTGACTAAAATATTACTTGGCAATCATTTTGTCATCAGTCATGGGTTAAATTGTTTCATGTGTATCATTTTTCAATCTATCATTAATACTTCTCTCTTTCATCTCCCTTCATCTTTCCTGTTTTGATTTCAATTTTCTGTTGCTGGAGTCTTTGAAGGGAGAGCCAAAATGGCTATCTAGAATTATCAGCTCTATGAATAAAAGTACTCTCCCATCACTTCTTGGTGAATTTTGTTTCCTTTTCTGGCACTCCAGCATTCTGTTCTCTGCACAATGTGGTGTGTGTCCAAGTCCTTTGCAAGAATGAACTCCATGTCTGTGGATGTAAAAGCATGACTGTCTTCTGCTCTAAATGTCCTGGTTTCACATTTAACTTTTGCCAGGATGATGATACAACAAGCAGCTGTGCACAGTGAGAGAGTGCAAAAGACTTCAAGACTGATCTTGAAGATGAGGAAAGCTCCTTCCTTCTTATATTACATTTACTCTGAAGTCTTTGTTTTAGATGAGGTTGCAAGATTTCATAGCATTCAGATAATGGCATCTGGTCTGTGCTTGTCTGAACTTTCACTGTTTTCTTCAGTTCAAGACAAGAAGACAGAACCCAGAGCTGTTACCACAATTGCTGTACTTGGTGCTGTATTTGCTGAGTCATGAAGGAGAAAATCAAGAAGAAAGGAACTCATGTATCCATTTTTTCATATTCACAACATATATTCATATCATAAGAGATATTCACAGCATGAGTCACCAGCTCTTTGTCTACTGCACCCAACCTTTACTAAAATACTGGTTTCCAGAGGAAAAGCCAAACTGTGATTGCTCCTGACATTCTGGAAAGGATGTGCAGGCAGTGGAGGTGTTTAGTCATGTTTAAACACCAAGAAACTGACGGTGAGACAACTACTTGACAGGAGCGGGCACTTCACCTGCCTCCTGTGGGCCTCCGCAAACTGCTTCCCAACAACTTCTTTGTGTTTCCAGGACCATGAAGTTCCCACCACTACCACTGCACTCCAGTTGTACCAAGATGATGTACTGGGAGTGTGCCAGTACTAAAAAGCTGTAGGACCCCCATCACTTCCCAGTGCTCCTAGGGCAGTGCTGCCCCTTCATGGCAACCTCTGCCGTGCCCTGCCCTGAGTGGGGCCGTTTGGCCCACTGTGCCCATAAACTGCCTCCAGTGCTGCTTCTTTACCACTGCTCTAATGAAAGCAAGATCAACTTGAGAAAATGTACAGAATTGAATTGTAAAATTTTATTGTGGAGTTGATTAAACCATTTTCAAGCGTCATTGAGTCATGTGAAGTTTTGTTTTCCCATTTAGTGCTACTGCTAACCAAAGCCAGCTTTATATCCAGACCACATGGTGCAATAGTCAGAAGAAAACTCTCTAAACCTTTACAATCTAAAGTTACACTTGCAAAGCATTATTATCATGTATCTTATTGAAAGTGGGGTAAAATGATTTTTCTGGAGACTAAGGCTACTTCAAAATCTTCTATTCACATTTATTTCCGATACAACAGAGACCAGGGAACTGAGAAGGAGCAGATATTGTCCAAATGGGACTAATTTACCAAGGCTGTTATTTTAAAATGCAGTGAATGCAAATGCAGCATTTAAAATTGATCATACCTGGGGCAATATCTTTTGCTGAACTTATATCAACAAATTTAAAGGTATAGCTGTCTACAAAACATAGGGTTGACTTTCCCCAACCCTCTTAGAACTGGAATTACTCCTATAGCCAGATAGCTTATGGTTTTATTATTACTGCTTTTACAACTAAGCATTTGTGCACTTTCAGGTACTCTCAGCTTCAGCTATGAGCATCAGACCTAGCATTTGTGGCTAGCCAAACACTGGTAATTTTAGTTATGGTATTTCATGGTCTGCTTCTTCACCTTATTTATTCAATCTGTATGAATAATAGTCACAGTTGGTCTGTGGAGGTGTTGCTTTTTCTTCAACATTGAAACTCCTGTTTGCTACTCTTGTCTAAACTTTCTCTGGAGGACTTAACGTTTCTTGAATAGTTTGTGGCACCAGTTATCAAAATGCTTGAAATGCATAGAAAGGTTGTGCCTGTAGTGTGCTTTCGTGCCACACAGAGGCATTTGTTTCAGCTCGTATATTGAATACATCAGGCTATAACTATATATTTCTTCCCCTTCCTTTCCTGCAGTTTATCAACACTTAAAAAGCATCTCAGAAGCTGACAGGTACAGCAAAACAGGGAACAGGGAATGCCAAGACTACTAATCAGGGCTACTGAAGGCTGTATCATGGGCAGCTGCAGTTTGGATTCACAACATTCATTACACCTCTGTGTGGTTGTCTGCACCCCTAATGCCTGTCCCTAACTTTGCCATCTCAACCACTTCCACCCCCTCCACCACCCTCATTTTCATACAGATGTTCATGATTTTCATGGGAAGGAAGTACAGAATGGTCACAGCAGTAAGAAGCAAAAATGAAAGCGTGGGTTTTGATGGGCTGAGACTGCGGTGGCAGGGAAAGGAGAAATGGAAACATTTGTCACCTCAAGGAAATCCTATCCAGGGAAGCTATCATAGAATTGGCAAGACCAGCAAAACCCTTTCAGGAAGCACACAAACCATATACTTTGTATAGCATTAGGCATCTGACCTAATTACACAGATTTAGCATGTGCCTGGGAAGTGCCTACATCTCTCTCTGTTGACTCTTTAAGGAATGTAGTGTTGATCCTCTGAATCATACCTAAGTGAGATGTCCAAATTTGATGGTGTGAATAACCTTCTAGGAGTAATAAATAAAACCCTGCACAGTTAGTACTGGCAGAAGGTATGTTTTGATAGTAGTCATGTTTATCATTCCAAATTGAACAAGCATTACTCTTAGATTCAACACTGTTGTTAGAAGACTTACAGTCTATAATTTTGGTATCTCTTTCTATAATTCTGTAAAGTTTATATTTTAACTGGTTCCTTTGCTGTCTGTAACAGCACTGACAGTAGCATTTGCAAGGTCAGAGCTTAGAAAAAGATGCATCTTTAGGCTGCCATCCTGCACACCAGGAGTTCAATTCAGAAAGCAATTAAAGGTGGTTAATGTTTCCATTTTTTATTCCCAGTTTGAGATGCTGAGAGGCCACGTGACCTTCAGGAAGAAGGTCTAGTGTTCCCTGAAGGACAGTCTCTATTACTATATCTAAGGATGAATATCCAAAATAAATGCTCACCTTAGAGCTTTGCCTTGTATTTGAGCTCAGGTTATGAAAGATAAAACATGCTCTTAGCCTAGTGGTCTTCTATAGGATATAGCAATTCCAGAGGTCTTCTCTGGTCACTCTTTTGCTCTACAACTACGTTGCTTTCAATCCTGGTCTGATCAAGCAATTTATTTACAATACTTATCTCTGAGACAACACACAGTGCCAGAAAAAAAGAGTCTGAAAATTTCAGATTACTTAGTAATTCAGCAGTAGATTATTTAGTAAATGAAAACATAGATGGAGAGAGAGAGAATGTCCTCTCAGAGTGGAAACAAAAAGTCATTCGTGAGCAGTGGGATTTGAAGTTGTTAAACGTTTGTTGCTTGCTTAAAAAGAACTACTGTTGGCTTTTCCTTGTTCTGGATTATCTATTTCTTTAGCTGGCAGTAAGGTTGCCATTTTTGTGTTCCACCCTTTGCTCCCTTGTTGGTTAAATCATAAAAACACAAGGCTGAAAGCATGCTTGCATTCCCTATGTATGTTGCAGCTGTTTTTCTTTGGTGCTTTACTTTCTGTCTATAATATGCTATATAATTACCTCCTGTGTAAAAATAAAAAGGAAGTAAAAGGGCAGTGTTTAATCATTTCAGTATCCACTTAATGCAAAAAGTGCATCCTCCAAGATTTGGACATCATCAAAATAAAAAAAAATGGACAAGTTGCCTTTCTCTTGGTCCTGATGTATTGTTGGAGCAGAGAGAGACTAGCCCATTGGATCCACTCTTGCTTTCCTTTGATAAAAAACTTGGAGCTGAGAAAGCTCTTCAAATAAATCCTCCCTGCTGTTACATGCACTGCTTCAAGTTACTTTGAGTCAGGTTTGAGACCACAGATAGGCTTCTTGGTCACATCCCTAAATATGGAAATCTTAAGGTGCACATCTAGGTTTGTCTTCTGTAAAAAAAAAAAAAAAAANTGAAATGTCCTCAGAATTCAAATTCTTATTTTTTTGTAAAAAAAAAAAAAAAAAAAAAAGTGCATTGATACAGAACAATGCCTGTTTTATGTGGTCCAGAAGCCTACAAGAATAGAGAAGTAGACAGATAGAAGGAGAGAGAGGGACAGAGAGATAGGCATGCAAGCAGGCAGACATTAGAAAATCTGTCCTTGACCTTCATATGCCAAAGAAATTATTTTTGTTTGAGGTGGGGGAAAGTCAATTCCTTAAGGGAAAACAGAGAAGGGGAGAGAAGTAATAAGGAAATGAGTCAGACACAAAGAATTGTTGGCAAATATAGGCACTTCCTAGTAAAGGAGGACAGTTTTCAGCTGATCTAATGTTAAAAAACCACAGATAATATGTGTCTGGTTTTTATTTAGTCCTTCTTGTAGCTAGAAATATTAAAATCTAATAAATGAGGAAAAGGGGAGAAGCAAGACCCTTTTCTCTCTATTTGCTGCTTCCCCACATCACATGGAGGAGCAAGCTGAAAGTCTGAACCAGTATTTTTCTTTGGTTTAAGCTATTTTTTTTCTCCTCCCCAGATAGAAGCTGTGCGAAGTTGTTGCACTGTAACCATTTAAAAAGAAATAAAACCTGTGGTTTTTCATAGGGCTGTTTCTAATCAGATTGAATTAACTTGTGTAACTGTATAATTATAATGATGATAACCAATATTTTGTTTTAGATTTTATTAACCAAGAAACTCTGAACTACTCTAGATTCATTGATAAATCCCCAAGGTCCTTCTTGCTACAGAGTCTGCTCGGTCTGAAACAACCACAGAACTCTTCACAATCCTTCTTAGCACTCAAATTAATTGCAGTCTGAGGGGCTGGCTGGGGACTTACCCAAATCCTTAACATTACAACCTAACCAGTATGAGATCTATCAAAGCATAAAGCCTGTGGCTTATCACTACTGCTAAATCAAAGCTGCAGTTATAAACAGCAGAAACATTTGGGGCAGCAGCAACTCAGGTGGAAACAGTCATGACCAAAAATGAAGAAGAGGCTTTTCTGCTAGCTTGGAAACAAACCATGAAGGAAGAACAGGAGTATACAACTGCAGTCAAGGATGGCCAAAGTTAAGCAAATGAGGGATAAATGTGGAAGATCTGTAGTCTGTGAGAGAAGCTGAGCTGTAAAAACATTGATTAATTGATTTCTGAATTGGCATAAGCCTTTGTTGCAAAGTCACAATCTTCAGCCACTAAACATTTGTTGAAGTTCTGCTTTCTTCTGTGAGGTACTGGTACTTTGAATGTGCTGGTCTGATTTTACACTTGTCAGTCAGGGGAATCACAAACTGAGATGGTACCTCTGTACTTTAACCCCCAAAGTACAGAGGTGCCAAATACCTGGAAGGCAGAGCCCCTTCTTTGACAATGTCACTAGGATTTAAGCAGAAGCGCAACAAGATGCCTTTTATTAACCTGATTGTCAATAGGGAAATTGCTGTATTCCCATTCCCTTGTAAGGTGGGAGTGGATTCTTTCCTTATTAAAAAAAAATATGTATATATTTGATCTCTGGTAGAATTTGAATTATAACAGCTCTTCCACATCATTTTCACAGTGATGAGCTTACAGCAGTGTAAAGTCCCTTTATTGGCTGTTCTGAAAGGAAGGTAGGAAAACATAACCTATAGGTCCTGGGTGCTCTTCTCTGGCAACTGTTTCATAGGAGCTCAGACTAGGCTAGCCTATATGTGGTACTTTTTGGCTTTGACCTACAGATCTGTGGGTTTAAATCATTGACAAAATTCCAGTATCTTCTTTCTTAGGTCCAGTTATAAGGAAGCATTGTACCTAGATGAGAAAAACTATGAATAAAGAAGAAAATTTCTTAACTTCTTTCCCTAAAGGCACAAACATGCCTTGATGCAGTGTTTCTCAGCAGTTAAGAGCAGACAGACATTTTTATCACACTTCATGGTTAAAACACTGTAGTTACGATGAATTAGTGTAATAAATTCTTTATTCTTTATGATTCTGTCATAAGTGTTCCAATATGCTTCTCAACAGAAATTTTAAACATACATTTCTCTCTGAGACAGAAACAGTGCTGATCCTCAGTTTTGCTTTGGATGTCAGACAGAGTGAGGGTAAAATCAGACAAGTAACATTCTCTCTCACTGTCCTTGAGGTTGCACCTAGGGGATTAAGATGCACCTAAATGGTAACAGCTCCCTAAGGATGTCTATATGTGTCTCAATATTCTGCATACATCACAGAAAATGGCATATCAGCTAATGGCACAGAGACATTCCCACTGGAGAAAATCCACAGCAATCATCCAGTCCCACTGCAATTCAGGACAAGAGAACTCTACTGACTGCTCATACTGGCTGGTAATAGTCAGCCCAGAAAGCCTCAATGTCAGGAACAAAATTTAATGAGAAATTAGTATTGACATTGATCAAGATGCATATTTTGTCTAACAAACACATTTCAAACTGGAAAAGAGCTCCAAATGTATTTGTAAATATATGTACTTGACAGGTGAGCTCTGGCTTTCTGTGAGTTACAACATGATCATTTTTCTTGGTTTTGTTTCCACCATTCTGTGATTGCTATAAACCTTGGCAACTAAACCTTCTATAGAAATTACTCCAGGTACAACTAGTTAATGGACTCATTTTTTCATTGCCTAAAAGTATGCATTGTTAGCAATTCCTCCCATTCATGCCTTTTTGTCTCTGACAGAATATACAATAAAACACCACTAGATGAACTGCCACAAGTTCATTCACTCTATTGTCTTTTTAAGCAAGTTTGGTCATGGAAAAATTAGTGAAGCAGATGACTACCACCAACAGAAATACTGGTTCAACCTGTATAAGTAACTAACAGGAGTCTATCAGACCTGTGACACAGGTAGTAATCTCTCAAGGTAAAATAACAACCCCCACAGATGTTAAAATCTTTTTAGGAAACAAGACGTGCACTACCCATCTTAATAATTTCAGATATGCTCCAAAGCATTTCAGAGATCAGACAGAAAAAAACCAAATAAGCAAAAAAAAAAAAACAAACTGCAGTGTGCTCCTTCCAACTTTCTATTATCTGTCATCATCTGGCATATTCCTTGATCTATCAACTTGAATCTCTTGTAGATGGAGATAGTACTGATGTTAATACAATTTCTGAGTAAAGAAGAAGGATACTAATGTTGGCATTCTCCTGTAAAGTTTTGTCTTAAACTTTTGATTTCCCAGCACTACACAGGCCATTAAAAAAGAATTACATGGATGCTGGACCTGTAAAATAATCAATAGGTAAAATATTTCTACAACCAGATATGCTGGAGAACAGAATCAACCAGCATAGGCATTTTCAACATGAGTGCACAGTAACTAGAGCTTTATTGCAGACCAGCATTTGAGATACAGTTTTCTTTTCAATCATACTTGTGTAGGCTTGCTGAAGACAGTAAATTTGAAAAAACCTGGCTGAAAAGTATATTTGGCCCTATGTATTCATTGAGTATCAAAGGATTTGTGCTTTGTTTAACACTGTTGTATTTAAGGATATACTTTCAATCTTTCGAGAACAATTACACTGTCAACATCTAAACTGGCATTGAAATATGGGCACTACTGTGGGTTTTTGTCTCCCCAGAAGCAATATGGATAACCTGATGCGGTAGTTGCACAGAATAATCTTGCCTTTTGCAGCTGAAGTCCCAGTGAATCAGCTCCATTCTGTGGAAGTAGGAGGACTCTGCCAGCAGGCACAACAATCTGAATTGTCACATTGTAGGTACAGAGTATGTTGTCCTTACTGGGTCCTAATTTTATGTCTTGTTTTAAGCAAAATCACCATATTCAGAACTGAACTGCAGCACCCCTGAACTGCAGGTACTTGCCTCATCCCTACTTTTTTGGGCAATGGTAACTGACCACTATCTGATATGGAGAAGTGGACTAGGTGGTAGTGAGTACATTGCCATAACAAGAACTTTCATGGGAAGTTAGGCTGAAAGAAGTGCAATCCTCATTCTCATCAAGAAATCTTCAGCAGACTAGTAGCTTCATTAATTTCATTGCATTTATTTGGTAAAATACTGTGATCTATATCTGGCTTATATGGTCAGGTTTTTAAGGGTAAGAAGTGACTTCCTTGGAAAGGAAAGAGTTACTGTTAAAGATCTCCTTATACAAGTGAGCAAGACTGCCAATCAGATATGTGGCAGTTCCATGATATTCTGCCTTTAGGACAGCCTATCAAATGGATCATTAATGAGTAAGGTTCTGGCAAAAGCACAGGAAGGCCTAAGGAGAAAATGTGGAGATGAGCTGGCATTTCTGGTGTTGGTGTCACTACTTCTTGCCATGAGCAAAATATAAAAGGGCAAACAGCCAACCAAAGGTAGGAGTCATGCCTGAGTAATTTCCCCAGAAACTTCATCAGTGAAGGACTCCTCCAAAAATCACGAGGAACATAAGCAGGAACAGGAGAAGGAAAAGATGACTTCAGAGTGATGTGGTGGAGAGTAAAGAAGAGGTCTTTCAATAGGAAAGACCATCACCTTATCTTGCCAAAGTGAGATGAAGTAAAATCAACATCCCCATTATGTTTTTATTATCATGCTTGATTATTGATGTAACAATGGATACACAAAAAATGTCTTCTAAACTTCATATAGGCAAGTGTCAAATTCATTCCTCTTAGGTAAGGTCTTAAAAATCAAACTATCTAATCCTGTCTAAAGGCACATCTTTCATCCTGCAACTAATTACAGAATTTTCTTGTTAGTTTGAATATAAACCAGAGAATTTCTACAAGTTGGTTCTTCAAATTATACCAGCCAATACTGGTATCTCATTAGATCTCTTAACAGAGATTCTTTCTCTACCAATCAAATAACGCTTCATCAATATTTAATTATTTCTAATAATGTAATTATTACTAAGGAGAAGAATCTGTCTTAGAGAACCTTTACTTTTTATACATTTTGATTCACTGCAAGAGATTCTATGACCTGTAGCCCTTTCTCCAAAGAATTTTGGGAAAATACCACATTGACGAATTATGGGGCATACTGAAGAAGTCTTTTCCCTTTGGCAATTTTGTGAGACAGAAAACCAAACTTTATAGTCTTTGTACCTATTGTGAAAGGGATGGGCACTGTCAGATCTCCTAAACTTTCCCTTAGCATCTCTGGTTTGTCACATCCATATGTTGCTTTTCTATCATGACCCCATGATTTTGTTGTTGCATAATTTTTGCAGTTTTTTGAGAGAAGCAAAACTGGTCTAGGAATTGGTGTGTTTGCTGCTAGAATTTCCAAAGTAGTTTACATTATCTTATATTGACCAGGAACAAATAAATTATGTCAAGGGTAGAGATGCCAAAGAATTCAGATTTAGGCCATGAACATAATATTCATTTTGTCTCATATTGCAGATTCCGTTAAAGCATCTTTTGCTGTTATCCCACCTATGTATTTCAACTGACACAGCTGATGTATGGGAGATGACAAGTGGGCCCCTAAGGAGGGGATTCAGGTGTTGATTGTTTTCTGATATACCACGCAATAGAAATGCAAGTTAGAAGGTAACCCTGGCAGAACGAAAGATAAACTTAATCTTTGGGGGCTTTTGGTTGAATCATGCAGCTTAATCTAACTAAAATTAGTCCTTTATTCCAGTTTTGATTCTAGCAGAATAAGAAAATAAATACCACAGTGGGCTACCTTCTGATTTGGTGCTCTGAAAGTGAGTTTCCAAGAAGAAGTCTGAAAGGTTCCTCACCTCAGAGTGCTAATAAAGTCTACCTTCCTTTGCTCATTCACATATTTTCTTAATGTGTATTTATGAAGATTCACTCAAAGAATGTTATTGTTTGACTATCACACTAACAAGAAACCAGCTTAAAAAAACACACTCATTTTCAGTTACTCCCGAAAAGATATTTTAAAAAACATAGAGGTGTTTCACAGAGAGTTAATGAAAGATATTACTTGAAAGTGGAAAGTCATCTTGAACTTGGTCTCAATAAGATGATCATAAGTTCTGCTCGTGTTCTCTTTCTTTCCTTGAGTAATCTGACTGCACCACATTTCCTTTGAATGTTGGTCTTTTCTGCTTTGTGTTATACCTCTTTCCAATACTACAGTATGAAATACAAACCAAGCACAAGCTTTGTTATAAAGGTTTTCTGTCACATCAGCAAGCCAAAAAATTTCAAATTAGACTCCATAGGGAAGAGGCTGCTGACATGTTGTTGCAAGATCTTTCTTGAAAACTCCATCACAGCCAACTGATCAATGGTCTCATACCATTAAGCTGAACAATTTGTCTCTTTTACTTAGAGTTGCAGAAGGTTTTGGTGTTTGGAATACCATACAAATTCATGTGAGTAAGAGAAAAACAAGTTGATGCAAAGGATATGAAAAATAATTTACAGTGTGTGTTAAAGTAGAGGCTTTCAGAGGCACCATAGAATCTTTTCTTCCATCACCTTTTTAAGGTGTGCCTGGATGAGGTGACACACAAAATGAGATGATTCTTCATTTCCAGGTTAATATGTTAGCTGCAGCAGCAGACTGAGAAGCTCTGTTTTTCTTGAGAGACAGGTAATACTCCACTGGTGTGTGACATGAACAGTCATATTGCTTTTAGCACATTGAGGACAATTTACATTGGCTCCAGAAAGTCTTGTATGGTGAACTCATGTTCTCATTGTGACAGAGAAGCACAAACCATGTGAAGAAATTCTGGGGATTTTTGAATTCTCACAACCATAATTTTAAGCAGTTCTTAATGAGAAGAAGGTACTATTCCAGGAAAAATTTATGATTTCTGAACAATTTATGAGCATACAATCCTGAACAGGAAATTGGTTCAAGACACAAGTTATCACTGGCAGACCTCATTTATATGCAGAGAAAATATTACCTACAGCTTTCCTGAGATTGGCCCGTACTCAACATGTCTTTACTGATTACATGCGTTGCCTGCAGCTCTGTTTTGATTGCACACACTGTATCCTCAAGCTCTCTTGCAGGAGAGGGTTACACAGAACACACTGTTACATAGGAGCTTCCTTTTGACAAGAAGTCTGCCTTTTCTATCATGTCTGTCATACCAGACATAAATCAGTGTCAATATACCACTCCAAAAACAATCTAGGCCTGCTCTACCTTCAGGCAGACTTAGACAGTCAGCACATAGTGCCTCTATCCCAAGACCTGGAGAGAGGCAAGTGCTCCTTCAGCACTCACAAATTTATGAATATTTGTCAACTGAAGAAGAAAGATAAGTTTCATGAAGAGGCAAGATCTTCCTGTATTTGACCCTGGGAGGTTTTCTCCCTTTCCTTTTTGGCTTTGTGCACCTTACCAGTGGCTCTTTATGCCCTCCCAGTCTAACCAACTGATTCCTTTCTCTTGTGACGCTTTTGTAATTGAATTGTAACAAATTATACCCTGCTGTTTAAGAATGTGTCAAATACTGTTTTAACTTGTCCAATGCAAAGGATTGAGAACTAGAGACTGAATCATAAAACAAGGTAGAATCTTGCTGGTATTAAACAGACAATAATTCTGCTGTCACTTACATCTACATAAATCCAGTATGACTACACTGGCCTCAAGTGCTATCTCAGCATTTACACCACTGTGAGTGGTGGCAGATTTTAACTCTTTATTCTTGTGGTGAGATAGATGGACTCCAAGCCGAGATATACAGACTGCATTGGGAAAGCAGTGAGTAATGCTACACAATAATTTGAAGAGACTAAATTAAAACCATGGTAGTTGCCTGAGGATGCTGTATTCATGAAGAGTGTGGCTAAGATGTACCCCTTTACCTAGTACCTAGTATTGCAAGGAATCTGCCATGGATAAAACCAGAAGTTCCTAACATGTATTCCCTTAAACTTGGTAAAGTATTATTTCCTGAGTAATAATAATAGGACTCTGACAGTACAAACAGGCTGCCAGGCAAACACCAAACTTTTCTCAAAAGAGCAATTATTTTCCCTGTCACTGTGAGTCAATCTGGTCTCTGGACTGCTCCAGTCTCTTCTCACTGCAGCAGACTGGTCAACTGCACCAAATTATGTGCCAAAGCTTTTGGCAGTGCAGTCTGTTTCCCACAGAACACCAGAGAATTGCACTCTCCATTTAAATCATTGACTGAACTGCAATCACTGAGATCTTTTATACAAGATAGAAAAGCTTATGTTTCAGCTGCTACTTTGCATGAGGACTTCTTCTTCCATTATTGTGGCCACATACCACTGACAGTTGTACAGATTAAAAAATAAATGCTATAACCCTTCACAGGCCTTTGACAGTACCATTCATACATCCTAGGAGTAAACTTTTACTCAACTGCTTCAGAATTTTATTAAAGTAAAAAATCCTAGAAAGTAGATGTGATATTTTGTACTGCTTTACCTGCACAAGGAGGTGCAATCATTTTCTTCATACACCTATTTAAAATTGTGGGCACAAATTATTAGAATTGAGCCATACAGAAGAATACCCTCTCTAAAATGCCAGCAGAAGTGTAGGTTAACAGTGCCTCATATTAACCTTAGCTGAGGTGGTTGAACCTCAGGAACGCACAGAATTACTTGTTTTATACGTAAATTAGAGTTTCATTATAAAGACTCCCTTTAAATGAGGAGCATATAGGCCACTGCCCCCGGCATCCTGGCAGATGTTCTTGGTGGCATGTGTTAAAAATCAGGCCCCAGCTAGGGAAACCTGACCACAAGATGGATGGCTGCTGTGGACCCAGATCTTTTCTCAGCGTGGACCCAGAAGTGCAGAAAGTTTGGGTGTCAGTGGTTTAGAAGTGTCACCCTGTGGTGCTACGAGCAGAACTTTATCCATAAGAGGTACATTTACAGCTCTTTTTCTGGTCCCTGTAGTTCATATTCCTTTGCTTTAATTTAGGACGTGGGAAAAACTGCACACATACCCTTAACTTATCTGGTACAACTTTAGATTGAGTATGAGGGTTTGCTCTGGAGCCACAAGTAAAAATTCTACCAGATCCTGTGTATTTCCTGGCTAAGATTTGAATCAGTGACTGTGTGATACAGATGGGTTTTTTTAAGGTCCTTAACTTTGCCTTATATCATATTCAGGTCTGCAATTTTATTTACTGTGTCTAATTTAGGAAGATCCTCTGATTTTCTGTCCACCTCATGTACATCTTGAAAAATAAATGAAAACAGGCATGACTCAAGCAATAAAAAGTTCTAAATAAGGAAAAGACAGATAGGAGCTTTCGGAACTTTTAAATGAAAACCTGATACAGGAAGAAGAAATGAGTCTAACAAATAAACTTCCTATGAGCTGAAAGATCAAATAGAATCTAAAGTTGAGCAGTTAATATAACACATTTTTACAGTCTATGCTACAGATCAACAGAACTCTCCTTGCAGACAGAATAATCAAGACTTTGAAAAACAGATCACTCAATGCTTCATGTTTTTTTCTCCATTGTTCACGTCTATATGTAGCCGAATCTTCAAGTCTTGACCTACATTATAATCATTCCCTGCCAACAGAAAACTGACAGTAGGTCTGTATTGCTGCCAGTGCTAGAGTATATGAAGCATTCAGCGTGGTGTTCTCACAGCTACTGTTTCTCAACAGGGAATATTACGGCCTTTTGAAGTAATTCAACATATTGTTTACAGTGAAATTCCAAGGACAGCCACGCACCTAAATCACTTACACTGCTTTGAGAACACTGCTTCAGAAGTAATAAAACACCGTGACAGCAGCTTGGCCAGAGAGAAGCAGGGCTTCAGGTGGGAGTCCTACAAAAAGTATTTAGTTCATGAGCCAAAGTGAGATCCCTATGACTGCCAACCTGCTGCATGCCCCGGCTTGTGGCTGACAGTGGTGCAGCACTCTGTCTTGTGTATCACTGCCAGAGATCTCACAGTGGGGCTGTGCTGACAGTCCTGCTGGCAGTGCTCAGGGCTAGGTGCATGTCATTCCTCTCTCACAGCAGAGTTGGTTGTACAGCGTGGTCAGGGGTTGAAACTTGCTCCAGCTGACAAACAGAGCAGGAGAGACTTGCAAGATTCACAGGGAGAAGGTGATTAGCAATATTGATCCTCTGTTTCAACGAGCGTGCTCCGAACACAGCAGATGTTTCTCCAACAGCTCCAGAGCTTCTTGCAATGCCATGCACAGAGCCAGACCTTACTTGAAAGAAATATGAATTCCCATGCCATGTTTTTTGTTTCTGTAAGCCAAGTCAATGGAATAGTCACCCTTTTGATATTTGTAAATAAGCTAGCCCGGCATTTCCCCCGTTGGAATAAACTGAGTACCTAATTACAGTGATAGAAAACTACTCTTTCATGGCCTAATTGGAATATTGAAATACTGTACCTACCCTCCACTAAGGCCCATGTATGTCTGCATGACCAGTCTTTCTTTAAAAAACAAAACCAAAGCATCAAAATCACACATGGGCTTATGTGTTGGTAAAAAGACAGGAGCAAACTTGTGTATGTCCTACCATGAAGGTATTTTCTGTGAATTGGGCCATAAGATTGCAATTCTAAGCAGCCACACAATTAATTCTTCAGTTATGCAGTCCAATTAGGACAAATGCTTCTTTTCTAGTTTAATTAGAGATGGGTATGCTCGTTTGAGCTTATTTGTATAAAATATGTGCTCATTAAACAAGGCCTGGATTTTGTTCAGCTTGTTAGAAATGTTGTGGAAAAAAGAGCTTTCTCACACTGCCTCTCGCTTTTTTAACCCTTTAAAGACCACAAGTCTGAGAATCTACCAGTTACCCTCAAAGTACCATACACTTCCTTCTCCCAGAAAAATGATGATTGTGCTACAGTTGTGTATTTGTAAAATTCATGCTGCCATGGAGATAAATATCCGCCACCATCAGATATCACCTATTGCAACACCCCTCCCTGTGGGCTAATGCAACTAACTGATAATGGGTTTGTAGGGTTTGCTAATCTTCTTTTCAAAGGTCCGTGGCAGCAGAATGAAAGAGAAACTTCGAGGCTGACACAACCTGTCTGCGGAGAAAAGAGCAGGGGACTTACGAAACAGTATGTGAATATCTCTGTGGGGAATGATGTAGAAAGATTTGCATTGAAACTATACAGTATGAAGACACAAAGGGCACAGTCGGTTGAATTGTCCCAAGGAAAGACAATGCTAATGATTTGAGCATATTGTTTTCCCCTTTCTTCCTCTTATTTTATTTCTTTTGTGAGCTCATCTATTCATCAGAGAGTAGTTCACTTCCGTAAGCACCTGTATGAATCTCATGCTGAGAAATGCCTCGAAGCAGGAGACCATGTATTCAAATCATACCTGCAGAAAATCGAGAACTCCATCCTTGTGATCAGGGCAGGTTTTCTTCTGACATGCTCCTTTGACCTGGGGTCTTTGAAGTGGAAGGGAGGAAGGGCTGAGCCACCTTCCAGGCTACATGTGGGCACAGAGGAATGAAGCCTCACCCAACTATGAGGCACAGCTGAAAGCATCGCCAGCCTTGGCAGAAGCTGTGGTACAGGGGTAATGCCAGAGTAAGAAGCTCCCAGGTGGCTAGAAGAGGCATGAGGGCAAGCAGTCAAAGATTAAAATCTATCTTATCCCTCTTGGATCCACACTCATGATGTCAAAAAAAGGGACAAATGCAAACCCCCAGGCTCACAAAAAGTGGTAGATGGCAGCCTCAGCCAAAGGAGCTCTGGGGCATATATCTAGCAAATGCAAATCCACCCCTTTTCTCCCACACGTCAGGAGGATTAACCATGCAACAAGTGTGTATTCAAATATTGTGTGCACAAACACAGCTTTGAAATCCCAGCCCTGAAAACCCTGAAAACAAAGCTTGGAGCTTTGTTCTGAGAGGCAGAGGAGGAGAAAACTTAAATATAATTTCCAGGTCTGCAGGTGAATTTCACAGGGCAAGATAAAGCCTACACACTAAACAAAGATTGGATTTGGGGTTTGGAGTCCCTTGTTCAAAGGGTGAAAGAAAATGACACAGCTCTGAATGAGAAGAACTCATGACTGTCTTGGCCTAAGAGCTGCCTGCAGCCATTTGCATGTTGACAAAACATCTGAATCAGAGGGGGAACATGGCACATATTCAAGATGATGTTCTAGGTTGTGCATTTGGGACTGCATCCAAAGTGCACTAAACTTAAGGACAACCTGGACTTCAAAGACCATTCAATGGTATAACAATGACAAAACTCAGCCCTACAGGCTTTCACCAGTGCATGGTATTGAGCTTGTTATTGCCTCAACACCTGCACTTTCAGGATTGCCTTCTGGGTGATACATAGTGTGAAATAAAGATACTGCAATTTTTTAAAATTTTCTTTAATTAAGGCATATTTATGATGACATCGTGATATTTAGGATCTTGTTTTTTTACAGGTGTCATGTCATTGGGTCTTAGTCTGAACAGTTGCTTCATTGTAGCTAATTGGGATGAGGTGGAGAGGAAATGCTGGTTTTGAGCTGGGACCTACCAGGACCGGTCATGTTGTATTAAAAAAATAACCAAATGCAGACCTTTTTGCAACCATATGTCAGAGGAAAAGCAGAATCTCTTTATAAGGATATGCTGGTCCCAAGATGCTTTTTATTTTCAGAGGGAGAAGTTTTCCTGAATAGTCAGCCAAAATGCAAAAGGGAGACTTTCATAATTGGTCACCTGAAGAGCTAGTGCAGAGCTATATCTTCTTTTCTCTCTCACTCTATTGTGAGGCAACTTTTAGCAAATAGAAACACTAAAAGAGAGGACAATGACCTAAGGAGTGGAGGGCCACATCAGTCACGCAAGCAGAAGCTCTTCTGGAAGAAAGCAGCATGAAATTTTCTCTTACTTCTGCAAGTGAATGATGCTTCCCCACAAAGGAAGTATTTGTTTTATTCTTATTTTCTACTATGGGAGTGAATGGAATTATTTTACTGGCAATGTGATTGTCCCTTGAAGTAGGACTTCAAATAATTTGCAACAGGCTAATAAATATGTAGGCCAAAAAAAGGAGAGAAATATAACAATGGAGATGCATCTACTATTTTCAATGAGACTTTCAGAATTTTTTATTTTTTTTTAGGTACTATAATGATCCAGACAGTGTTAGTATGGCTATGATTGCCAAATGTAAATCTAAGTCATTTCCACTGAGCTTCTCCCAACTTCACTTTCTGACCTCTGTCAAGACATTGCAATTTTATTTCAAACTGGAATTGGGTGTCAGAGAAGATGCCTAATTCCCATCTCCCATGCACTTTGCCCTCATTTTATTTCAAGCTTTGCTGTAATTGTCAATATCCTTTGAAAAGCCAGGCTAAAAGTGTATAAAATGCTTAAATTTTGTTTTCAGATGGCATAAGATACTTATCTGTAGCAATGGTAGTTTTTGATGTTACACAAAGAAGAAAGAAAACAGTCACCTGAGGACATAACTTTCAGGCCAAGCATTGTGTGCCCTGCTATGGCTTAAAGCTTTTCAGTCAAGTAGTTAAAAATATTCCAAGACACATAAATATCCTCAAGAACTAGGTAATATGTCTTTGTAACCCTGATTTTACACTGTTTTCTGCTAAAATAAAGAACCTGGGTTCTCTACAACAAAGTGTGCCCATAGTTTTTCTGCCCTAACCAATATCCCATGAACCAACAGAGGGGATGACACAGTTATTCCAGTTAACACTTGTCCAAATATGTTAAATTTGCCTCAAGCAATTTCCCTGTAGGTAAAAAATTCTTTGAGCACTCACACAGCCCACAGAGAGGGAACAACTGTCCTGCCACTATGCCAAGCACTTGGAACAGGAGCTACGTTATCTGTCACGTTAATATACATTTTCAATTGCAAGAGGTTAAAGGTGGAAGGGGAGTATGGATGATAGAAATACCTCCTGAATTTGGCTAGCAGATAGAAGGAGGGCTGAGAGGTCTATAATAAGTTAAGAAAAGCTCAGAGTGAGGAATGGTGCAGGATGAGGAGTGTGCCTGGCTACACCTACTGCATTTGCTGCATGTCCTACTGTATCTGAGAATGAAGGGAATATTTTTCAGCAGCAGCAGAGAGCACAAGCATCTCTCCTATCATTGTGCTGAATGAAGACGTACAAAACTGCTATGTCCATAAGACTGTTAATGGGGTCCTAATAACTGGGTCCAAACCTGAGTTACTGACAAGGGGACTTTCAGGATATAGAAGAAATGGAAAAAGCAAAGAGAAAAGCAACAAGAGTTATCAAATGCTTTTGTTCAAGAACAATTAAACAGACTAGGGCTCTATCGGAAAGACTATTGTTGTTGTTGTTAGTAATTCCTAATGAGGCAATCAGTGTAATGCGAAAAATTAACAGGGAAAGAGCACTCACCATTTCCTCTGTTGCTGGAACCATGATATCAAATCAGATGAGTGCAGAAAACAAAACACAAAATACCTCTGCACTGAGTGTGCCCCCATGGTGGGGGCATCATGGTTGTGTGAATTTTAAGTATGCAATGTTTCAAGAAAGAATTGCAAAAATTCAGGAAAGAAAAATCTAATGGGGTCTGTTGCTTATGAAAGCCCGGGAAATTACTGAACAGCTTGTCATTGGATATTATGAAAGTATTCAAGAGAAATATACCTCTTTCCTTAACATCTGGCATGAGACACTGCTGGAGACAGGATGTTAGGCAAGGTCAGCCTTTAGTTCTGCTTTTTTTTCTCAGTTTTTAGTCACCTTTCTGTTTGCAACACATCACAAACAATCCCTTTGAGACCGCTATGACCCAGCTGCAAATGCTTCTATACTCTCACCACCACTACTATGGTCATCTAAGTTGCTGCTAGCATATGAAAACTGCTCTTATCCTTGAGCTTCACTAGGACCATTCCCCAGAACAAGGCAGCATGTGATCAACTTTGGATATAGCAGTCATTAACTTCTGTAGGACTTGTTTTAAAATTATTTAACTGCTTAAGAATTTTGCTGAAAAAGGAAAAACAAATTATTACTTTGCTGAATGCAGTCTACAACGTTTATGTCTTTCAACTGCAAGAAATCATACCACCAAGCAATCAGAAATATGTATGGAAGCTAATAACTCTTTTCTAATAGTTTTAATTAATCTCTTCTCTGTCCCATGTTTCAAACTGAGTTTTCCCTTCTAATTGGCAAATGCTCACAGGCTTCTTTAAAAACAACATAATATATATTTTTTTAGTTTCCATTTATTGCACACAGACAGTTGCTGGCCAAGAATATGGATCACTTTATGTAGCTGAATAGTTGTTACCTAGCAAGATATTGGTTGCTGAATTAGAGGAAATATTTCATCACCTGAAATATTTTACCCACAGTAAAACTGGGGAAAAGATAATAGTGAGTCTGGGGAATCTGGGTGAGTGAAATAACAGAGACTTGCAAACAGACATGATCACAGTTCTAGACAGTCCTCTATTATGTGTCCTCCTCAGGATATATTTCATCACCTTCTTTTCAATACCAGTGTTTAAACTTTAAAGAGATGATTACTCTATGTAAAGGATCTGAAATGGATGAAAAATTACTGTGAAGTAGGGAAATGTGGATAATTCATGAGCAATGTATTGATGCTAGATCCCACAATTTGGAAGGCATATTTGCTACACTTCAGAAAGTGGACTGCTTGAAGGAGGTAAATCAGAAAAGTCAAGAATTGTAGGTAGTTTGCCCAGGCAAGATATGAGATCTCCCTGTCTACAGGTGACAAATACTTCATGGAAAGCTAAAACCTCAAATTGCCCTCCATTGTGATAACATGGCTCTACAAGGCTTCTCCTCAGCCTGTCTGGACAGCATAAATAACACAGCAGCAGAAAAGTTTTCATCTCAAGAAAATGAGTGTTGAGACAGTGGACATGGTTCAGCCTGTGAACTGCAGTAATGTTAATTGCTTCTTTCTTCCATGATACCATAACAAAATTAGGCCTATCTTTGGGTTTGCGACAGTGGAGCAGAGGAGTCTGTGCGTTCTTTCTATCTATTCTGCATCTCTGCAATCCAATTTCCCCTCATGCCACTCCCAAGAGACATAGGAGAACTGAAGTTATTCCAGTTTTGAAACATTTATTTCAAATCTTAAGCAGACTGCTTAAGCTTACAGGCCAGCATACTGCTGGCAGCATGGGTTTTTTTTCATTTCCAGTTCTGGGTTTTCATAACAAAATTTTCTGCCAGGATCAGAGTTCAGCCTTGAGGCACTTCTCTAGAGATCCAGTCAAACTTTCCTATGAATGCAGAGTGGCTGCAGGCAACCACGTGTGTGAACCGGAGGAAGAAAGCAGGGATCAGAAATTTAATTTCTTACAGTCAAAAATGAATTACAAGAACCTCAAGTATACTTCCGTTCTGAGGACTACATTACAACAGAGTTCACTTTGTCTCTATATAACCATGTTATGTCTTTTCTCTAGTTTAATTAGGGTAGAGTGATGACTTTTGCAACCTTTAGAGGCACATCCTTTGTTTTTTTGGTTGGTGGATCATGGCATTACATTAGGGCTCATTGAGATTTTCTGGTCTCCAAATACATGCCTCAGAGAGACCTTCTAAGCTTTTCATTCTCATAAGAGGACTTGCCATTTCTAAACCATGAAGATGTCTGCCTTGTCCCTGCATGTCATCACCAGCACTCATCACCATATAGTTCAAGCTGTGCTGCCGTTAGCTGTATTTTGCATCTGGGAACATGTGATGAATGCCAGCAGGTTGGTAAGTACCTTCGAGAACACTCCTGCCTAGCAGTTACTTTGGGGCAATAGAAAACAAAGGGTTTTGACACAGCACGCACACATCATCTCATCTACCCTTGTGCTTCCTTACAAGCTACATTAGACAGAGTTTCTGTACAAAAATAATTTAACATCTACTCATATTTTTGGAAGTCCTGGGACTCAGTCTGTTTTCACTTTTACTCACGGAGTGTCTCTCTTTCCTTATCCTCTCAGGGAGATGAGACCAGATTTTTTTCTAGAATACCCACCCACCTTGCATGAGCCTGGACACAATTATCACACAAGCAAAACAGAGTCTTTGTGATAAGGCCCATACAGTTTCCCCAGTCAGAAAGCCAGGTTGTCTAAGAAACTTCTCAAGAAGAGCTGCTTCATTGATGGGGTGAGCAGCTCTGCTCAGACTTGTGGGCTCTGTGCACCTTGCCTTGAGACCCAGTCCACCTGCATCAGGGGTATCCAGGCTTTCTGGTTCACGCTTGCTGACAGCACAGGATCAACATACTTGTCACACCTGGGGCTATGAATCTGAAATGGTACTAGAGGTGACCACACTGACTGAATCTTGGTCAGAAGGCTGAGCTCTCAGCTGGATCTTCTCTGTGTGCTCTGCAGAGCCACAGGTGAGTTTCCCACCTCTTATGCTGGCCTTGACAAAACCAGTCATTGTGTAGCTGCCACATTTACACTCCCTTGCGTATCTATGCAGCACAGCCATCCTACATGAAGGATCCTGCCCCTCCTTTTTGCTCTCCTGTTGTCTCTTTCACCCTATTTTGTTCATTGTTTCAGGTCTGAGTCCTGTCCTTGTTTTCCCACTCAAACTTCCTTCTTTGCCACTTAAAACCTGTGGCACAAGAGTATTTCAGGTGGAGACGAGTTTATGGCCTCAGGTGTGCAACAAAGCTGTGCAAAATAATTGCAGCCTCCCCAGACATGTTATAACTGGGTCTCCTCATTTGATTGTTTCTGCAGCTTTGGAAAAGCCAAAGACAGGAGCTCAAATTCTGCTACTCCTTGCTATTTTATTGACTAGTGCAGTGAGAGGCTGTGGAAGTGTCTGGTTTGACTAAACTTCTTTGACAGATATCTTCCAATTGTGAGAGGAACTGACTTTTATAAAAATCAAGAATTTTTTGATGTGCCCAAATACTGGGAACAAAAGCATAGTTTAGTGGGGATTTTCATATTTTGAAAAGTAAATTTCTAGCTGGGATATATAGCAGCTGTATTTGTTCTTGTTTTGTTTAAATTAAAATCCAGCTCTATTGGCTGTTCTTAGTCCATTTGCCTTCTAGCATTGTTCTGAGCATCCTTGAAGTTGTAAAATGAGACATCTCAATGGATGGCAGAAAAGTGGTTAGTAGAAGCAAAGTAACAGAAACCCACTAACTCACTAATCAGTTATTAAAGTGACTTTGTCAGACCATAAATTGCAGCTATTGCCTTTCCATATAAACAGACTTCCCTACTCTGATACTGAGGGCTGACATCTGGGACATGTTTGAAATATCACAAAACAGGTTACACATATAATTCCTTCAAGATATCCAGAGACATAAATCAGAGTAGATGAGGTAAAGGATGAAGCCAAGGGTGATTTTGGTCCTCTGTTTCCCATACTTCCTACATCTTTCTGTCTCTTTTGGGAGACTATATGCCAGAAAGTTCCTCTGTTTACTTATTCCAGTTGCACTCCAGCACACGAATCATTATGGGCAATTTTTCTTCTCTTTCTTCTAGCAAAAGGAAAGTCATGTTGAAGTTCTGGCTCTGATGGGCACAATGTTTACTCTCTTTACTGAGCATCAGGAAGGAAATGACTAGACACTCACTAATGGCAAGACCTACTTACAAGCACCTCCTCTTCTTGCTTTCTCTTTTCTCATGGCTGTCTTCTTGCCGCATAATATTTTCTATCCCTCTCTACTGAGATCACCTCCTTACTTCCAGATATGGACCAAAATAACTTCTGACAGTCTCAGACCAGTAGCAAAGTAATGGATTGAGATAATATCCTGATGAAAAATGAAATGAAGATGCTAGTTACAGGGATACAGATCTGAGCAGCTTTTGGATGCATGATACAGTTTTTAAAACCTCATGCTTTCCTCATTCCAGTGTTTGTGTTTGAGTTTCAAAATACAAGTTGTTCATGTACTGAAGGGCAAATTAAAGCAAAAGAGTAGTCCTATGCAAATTTGACTGTGGAGCCATTATTTGTTCAAATCATCATTTTCTTCTGCTTCTATCTATACAGAATCTTTAGCTTTTAATTTTGATCTGTGTTTTATGTTGAGCAAGACAAAAATCAAAGTGCAGTTCACATGCAATCACAAAAGTGTTCATAAACATTGTTCCAGGGTCTCTGGCAGAATACCACAAGTAGGTTCCATATCCAGAGACACTGCACACAACTTTGCTTTGTAGATTTGCAAACCTGTGACTAATCAAAATTCATTTATGGAGTGCATTGCAAAACCTGAAGCCAGATGTGTTTTGCGTCATCTAGGGTTTATTGGGTACATTTAGATGGGAAGCACATATTTTCTTGCTCCCTTTACTGGGCAAGGTTTGCACATGAAAATTCCTTAAGCTACCCACAAACTCTTTAAAATACTAATTCTCCTTGTATTTGATAATTTTAAATTTATAAATATGAACTTATCAGAGTCTGTGACACTGCTTTTCTTAAAATACATATAGGTATCTACACTTGGCACTCTCTGTGCAGTCACGTAAGAAATCTGGTGATAACTAGATATTCATAATAGGGTAAGCAATGAAAGAAATCAGTAATATATTATTTTCCTATATGTACTTGTCGTGGAGATATTCAGATATTCATCTGCCAGAAAAAAGACAGTAAAAAAATTAATTTTTGTAATTTGGTAGGCTAAATTCATATCAGTTAAAGAACAGCAATGTGTTCTGAAGCTCACTTAGAAATGTGTACTTGTATTTTAAATGCATAATCTCAAGCATACAGAAGCTACAGCACTTTGTATCATCCTGAATGAATTTTAAATTGTCTGATTTTTAGAAAAATACATTGGAGCAGAAAGAGTAGTAACAAAAAATATTTTATGCATTTGAAAATCCACAAAGCAAATCTTTAGTGGCTTTTCCATACAGCAGGGAAATCCATAATTTTCCAAAACTCAGCTCATACCATGGGTGATTTCACTGCAAAACTATGGTTTTATTACATTTGTGAAATTCCTGTAGCCAGTGTCAACTAGAGAATGTTTAATACCATACCTGTCAGAGAGACAGGAATAGGAAAAGCATTGATCAGTTATTTTAGATGCCATTCAATGGCACTTCGACTTCAATCTTTTGTTCTTCAGGCCTTTGTCTGAAGAATGGCTCTTCTCAGTTAAGAGGCAGCCCAATAACTACAAACAAGAAACATACTTTGAATATTATTTAAAACATTGCAGCCTATTGTCCCTAGAGAGCAGAACTGCACACACATATGCAGGGGACTGAATCTAGGACCCATTGCTTCCCAGGTTTCATATGCCAATAAAATCTAGGGTTTTTTTCCAAGCTTGTGATAAACTCTGGTGCTGTATGGCTCTTTGAAGGAAGAAAGGGATGATAACTGAAGCATAACTGGAATCTGTTTCATTCAGCACAGCACAAGCAACAGCTCAGGTTTGGGATCACCCTTGTGCATTGATCAATACATTACACCAACATACTAATCCATTACCACCACAGAAGGAGACAGTACTATACCAAAAAACTCCAGCAAGGCTCTTAATTTCACAGCTAAACCCCACACTCTCCCATGTCAGAAGATGAATCGTTTACATGGTAACTGCTACATATATATTACAAGAAGAGCAAATCTCTGTGCCCCTGTGTCCATTTTATAAAGTACCTTGTTGAGCCCAAATGGGGTGGAATAAGTGGATAAATTAATTATCTGTTTCACATGTAGAATGTGCTTATAGTTATAAAATCCTTAATTTAAATATTAGAACTATAGGATTTGTTAGGGAATGTATGCTTTGAGAAGTCTTTGCTTAATTGAGGTTTTATTAAGAAAACATTTGTTAATTGCATTATTCTTTGCTGATCAGCTGTTTAAAAAACTGCTCTTCTCTCTGGTGAATAGAATGGACTAGTAATATCTTTTTAAAAGTTCAGTTGATTTGTGCGATACTATATATGTGAAAGAAGACTTTGCTACAGAGATTTTTTCTGATTTATAGCAGTCCCTTTTCCCCCATATTTTATCTCTTGCTTATAAATTTACTCAGGTACATGAAGTGAACAGAATTTCAGAGCCAAAAAGTATTTTCTGTTATTTTCATTCCATATGGGATGGTATGCCTCTGAAGCACTGGTTATTCTGTTTCTGTCCACACAAAGCACACTTAGGAAAGCTGAATTTGCTCCTGTGCATTCCTGTAGAATGCAATGCTACAGCTAAGATGGCATTAATTTTTAATTTTTTCAGTATACTGTAAATTTCAGAAGGGTATAGGGACAATGAAAAATTATGTATCTTGAAAGTGTTAACTGCATGTAGTTCTTGTAAAGAAAAACTATACATCTTAGAAATATTCTTAGTTGCATGCAATTCCTGTAAAGCTATATATAGCTTTCAGGTTTTGACCTTGTGATCAGAAAGCACGCAATATTGTGCCGGGGCACCAAGACCACTCTTGAGATCCAGTAACATCTTTGTGAACTTCTGGGGACAAAAGTCACCATCTTCAAGCAGATATCAGGAAAGAAATGTATATGTGTTTACTGATCCTCTTCATTTAGGCTGGAGTCTTGGCTTCACTGTTCCGTCTATCATTTATAAAGCTAGGTACAAAACACAAAACAAAAAATGGTTAGTAAGCCTTCTGCCAAATGATTTTCAGACCAGAAGGCAGCACAGTTAAAACGTTTTCCTGAGAGAATGCAGGTGTGTTATACTCATCTGAACACATAGCTTTTCCTGTGTGTTTCCCTTCGTCTGTAGCCAAGTTGTGGTTCCCTGAGGAAATAAGTAAGGAAAACTCATCAGGGACTGAGCGTGGGTTATCTGGAAGAAGTATTCCTTTTGTGTTTTCCTCTTATATCATAGTGACCTTCCCTCTCTATGAAGAGAAGACTTCATAGGTATCTTCGTTTTTTTGGGGAAAAGAGCAGCATGCTGCTTGGGTTAAAATGCTTCACATCATGTACTGACTGTGCTGCAGCAGGGGCTGTTGGAAATCAGAAAGAAATAGCAAAATTTGTCACTGCTTTGCTCAAGATGGAAACAAGAAAGGTGCTAGAGAACATGCAGGTTTCCATCAGACAGTCAGAAAAAAATGGGAGTTCTTGCATAAAACCGCTCACATACAGGTAGAATCTGACAGTTTTGCTTTGTACAAATGAGCTCCCCATATTACTGCAACTTTTTTCTAGTTTATCCAACAGACTGTAAAGGAAAACATCATGGAGAAAGAGTGCAGAAGAATTAAACTCTCAGGGTTGTCCATGCTCTAGCCTTTCTTCCCTTCTGGACATTCATCCTTCTGGACATTCATCCTTCTGGGCTACTGTGAGCACAAGGGGAACGTGCATAGCTCTTGCCTAGGATGGGGGACTGGAGAAGCACGTGGAGGTTGGACATTGCAAGGCTGCCCCAAGGCCATGAAAACAGCTCTGAGATTTTCCTTCAAATCAACCAAAGGAGAGAACAAACGAGATGTCACAGAAAGATAATATCCCTTCAATGATTAAAATATTTCCTGGTAAAATGCAGCTTTACAAAGTGGGTACCTGCATGACAGTGTTTCCCTGCTCCTGTACTATATGTTTCATTTCTTCATTTATGAAGAACTGACATTTGCAACATAATTATTTTAAATTATTTGGATTCTTTTATGTCTAAATATGCACACTTTTAAAAGAACTCTTTCCATTAAAATATATAAAGCAAATAAATGCAATATATTTTGGGCATTAGATCAGAAGCTTTTAGGTCTTTTTTTCCATGTCATCTCCTAAGGGGAGTACACATTAAATTGCATAGTTTGCATTGCAAAATAAATAACAGCTTTCCATCCTCACTGGCTCTCAAAGAAAGCTTAGTTTTCTGGTGGGCCACACAATCTTCTGCTGGATGGTGCTCTGAAAGCAATCTAGATGTTTCTCCATCAAATAATTGTGAATACAAGGAAGATTCCTCCTATTCCTTTGAATAAGTCCCTGAATGAGCTCCTGAAGAATTTGGGTTGAAGATTGCTTCCAGATTTGTAACAGACTGGTGTGTTATTGAAGTGTGTTGTGTGTGCGCCTGCATTGTATGTATGCATGTACGTGTGTGTGCAAGCGCAGATATAAAAAATCGTCATGATCAAAAATCTGTCAAATGGAATATAGTCTGTGTTTTGGCTTGGATTGGCAAAGAGGAAATTAAATGCTTCAAAGGATTATTTGAACATTCAAGACTGGAACATTAAAACGAGAACAGGAAAAGCATGAAGCAGGAGAGGAAGATGAAAGAGAAAGGCATGCATGTAAAATTAAATCCAAAAGATAAGTGTCCTGCTTTCAGACCTTTACTAAACAGTCTGGTCTTGACTGACTCCCAGATATGATGATTTTAAGACATGCAAGACCTTATAACCCAAGAAACACCTCAGATGAGTTACTTAGCACTTTTCTCAAGCTCTCTTTCTCCTTCTAGTGCTAGCTTCAATATATTTCTTATATCTGGACAGTTTTTCTACTACACACTCCTCTCCCTTCCTAATTTTCATAATACAGAATTTTGCTTCAATACCCACAGCTGTGTTAGGAAAGAGCTAGAAGCTGCAGCTCCTGGAAAAGGGGAGTAGGAGTACTTACCAGATGAAGTAGGTTACCAGATGAAGTAGGTTCTGTCTACTACACAGAATGTTTTGGGTTGTTAGCGAGGAGAGGATACATACTACTTTTCCCTTTTCTTTCTTTCTTTTAAATGGCCGTGAAGGTAATCTGGAATGCTGTAAGATTTTTAAAGCTAAGATCCTTAAAACTGACTCCAAAAGTTTCTCTGGAACCTTTGGAATAACAGGTTTTAGCCAGCATAGACAAGGCTGAGGATGCTCTTAATATGCAGTAGATGGTTGATAGGAAAGTCAAAGCTTTACTTTGCCCTCAAACTTACTGGGTCAACATCTGCCAAAATAAAACCTTGGTCTGCCAGAAAATGGTCAGAAAACAAAGACTACTGTGTACTAGAGACTGCAATAGAGCCCTGAGTTTTGGGAGGTTTCTTCAGACCTGCAGCACCTTTCCCTCTTACTTACCAGCACTTTCTTTGAGGATGAGGCATGATATTATCTTGTGCTTCTGCTAAACTGCCCTCAGTAGTCCAATTTATAAAGTAGGAAGCCTCAAAGTCAAATCCTATTATAACTGACTGGAGCAATTTTCAGCTTTTATCTAAACACCCATATTTTTTGACTTGAGTTCCAAACAGCTTCCCAAAGTAGCTACATCCAATATACTTCAGATTCTTTAGAATATTACTGCACATAGGTCTGTGTTATTCTTCTTAGTTTAGCATAGTTTTCACGCCTTTTTACAATTGGTTGAACTATTTTTCTTGGAAACTAATTATGTAGGAAACACATTTTCTGTGGATGGTTCATTCTCAAAATTAACCTGTATTTTTGTAAATATAAAAATTTGTACATATTTTTCTGAACAACTTAATAAAAAGTTAGCCTTCAAGTTACTGATACATTGTTCATATCAACTATTATGTTTGTTTTCTATTCATAGATCTTAAAACACCTTGTTTCTATGGTTCTTGAAATTTTGTTTTCTCAAGCATGAAAAAAACTCTGACAGATCATGGCCGTGTGCTCATAGCTACTATCCTTTCTTGAAAGCATAATAAATAAAACTCTACTCCTTCCATCAAATAGGAATCCCTTCACTTGCAAATAGCAAGTTGTACAGGTGAATAAAGTATTCCAGCCAATTATCCAAGCAATTTTTCTTTTTGCACTCCTTTGCTTAAAAGACAATGAGACTGCAACTGGACAACTAAGTTTAGACCCCATTTGCAGTCATTTTGGAAATGTTAGCTGTTTTTAGAAGCTGGGTGTTTTGGATACGTTTCTACAATTAAGAATTTTTATGAATTTTAGGAGGAGTTACTCCTGTCATCCAGTGTCTTGTCCCAAGGTGTGGTAAATGAACCCTTGAATACTGAGTTTTAGATAGTTTTTCTAAAACTAAGGGTCCCCCTTTGCTGAGATAGTGTGCATTTTGCTACCACCATACTTTCCCCTATCACTGAGTCAGTGATGCCATGCCATCAGAAGCGATGTCAGATGACTGGGACTATAGGGTACATTTTTATTACATGAAGCAGATGCTCTTCTTTATTTAACATTGATTAAAAATCAATCTGTCTTCTAAGTCTTCCCATCTGCAAAACACATAGGCTCAGGAAGTATGGCTGGGATTTTGATTAAGTACATGTTTTCCTTTCCTCTTCTTTTAAAGGTATGAATGAAACATGAGGAAAATGACACCCAAACATCCATGGTGTGTGAGGGGTTTGAAATGCTCAGCCAATCTTTTTTTTTTTCCTTCAGCAATAGGAGATTATTTCTTACATCTGGGTTTCAGGAGAAATAGGAAGCTGATGAGTCAAATGTCCATAGGGATTGCCCTTATGGATGTTTCAAAGATGTTGTCAAGAATGACGTAAATCACCTCAGACCTCAACTTTTGAGGCTTTGGTGAAGAATGCACCACTGAAAAGGCTTCAGAGAGGAGGAAGGCCCCTGGCAGGGAGACGGTAATTGCCACAAACAACTGATCTATAGTCACAGTTGCCTGAAGTCCAGTCTAACTGCAGCTGTCAGTCTTTACACACATTCCTCATACAGAAATATATGTGTCTTCCTCAGTGACTGCATTAATGGGTTGGAAAAAGACTGTGGAGAGAACTTGTCTTCTGAGTTCAGCACAATTTTGAAATAGTTATTCTTATCTTCCTGAATGGAAAAAGACAGTTTTAAGAGGGAGTGCAATTTCTGCTGTGCTGTATGCGCTGATCTAGCTACTGACAATATTTGAAGGAATTGTGCTGCATCTTCCTGAGTGGCTGCTAGTCTAGCTGAAGGATGTGAAATGGCATGAACTAAACTGGGCTTTTTGTTACAAGCCCAGGGAAGGTAAAACATGTCAAAAACCCATTTGCAAAGCATTTTGCTTGGACAGTTCTCTTACTCCATTTATGGCAGTACTATGCATATATTACAGTATAATTTCTATCATGTATTGCAGAATAATCAGAAATCAATTAAAACCAGCTTTCCCAGCACTTTACCTGACTCTTGCACTGTACAAATATGAAACTCAGAATTGCATAGTGAAGAATACTCACTACAAAAGCTAACAAATTTATGAAAAAACTGTAAAGCAGAATTTTTGTTTTAGAGTAAAAATAACCTGTATATGACTCATAATTAGATTCAGTGTCCAAATATTAGGCAAAATAGTAAGATCATGCTTAGCTTGAGTACTTTTGGCTTTGGAGAGCTTAGTGAAAGATGCTTCATATGAGCTATTGTAACAAAATCAATATTCAATAGAAGAAAAAGAAGAGTGGAATAATCCAGTTGTCCCATTAGAGATGAACAAAATTTGGAGACTCACAGTTTTACTCATAGTCTTGGTAAAATACACCTTGAATACATCAAATCCCAGCTCGCATGCACGTGATTCTAGGATAAACTCATGAAAATAGCGAAGTATATGGTTTTATCTTTCTTTCACTTTCTCCAACAAAAAGTAGAGAAGCTGGAAGTCTGGGAAAATAAAGAATCAGATCCATCAATTAATTTAGGAGGAAGCTGTTTGCAGTAAAAATATGAAAAGTCCAAAATGATTGATGTTTTTGAGTTTAGTTAAAAACAGAGCAAAGGTGGAAACCCAGCTTGATTTGTCTTTCGTTACTTCAAGATTAAAATTGCCCAATTTTTTTTTAAGGTACTGGTGTCATGTCTTTTTAAAAATGTTTGGTCTTTTTTTTTTTTCATTCTTGTGCAATGACATTATAAATGATGGGAAAATACTCTTTTTGTAAAACCGTAGTATGATGTAAAATTTTGAAAATACAGTATACAGTTAAAATTAAAGGACCAAGCATGAAATCAATGGAGACCTGTCTACTGATATGTTTTCCCATATGAATGCAACAGATAAAAAATGTAATAAACTCATTCATCTACACCCACTTTAAATATCTGAGTTGATCAGCCGTTTCACTGATGTGCGGCCAGACTTTGAAGTCTATCTTAGCTCTCTGGAATTTGACCAGCCACTTTCCAGACCATGTAATGCATTGCAGATCTTTCCACATTATGTATTCCAGATGGCCATATTCTTTGTGCATTTTGCCTTTCTTATTTAGGTTACTGGGGTAATTTGGGAATAAAACTTGCATGCTACAAAGTGACAACTGACATATTGTTATGCTATCATGCTGCTTAGATATTGATGATGGACTTCAATGAATGTTTATGAAGTTTGGGTTTGTTGTTTTTTCTCCCCTCTTTTAATCACTTTTACGCCCCTGGATAATGAGAAACTGAATGTGGCAGATTCTTCGTGCATCACATGTAAGGCTTGAGTTTCAGAGGTGCAAGCACCCACAACTTTACATGAAATTAATCATAGCTGGAAAAACTTAGAACCATTTGTGGATCAAGCTGCTGGTGAAGGCAAGTTACTCCTAGGATTTCTGCAATAAGAAATGCAGACCATAAATTGAATTAGCTGAGGTCACCAAGTTTACCTCAGGGACCAGATTATCTATATCATTGCAATCTTCTGCCTAAGGTTGAATTCAATCATTCTCACAGCTGTCAGCAAGATCTTATCCACTGCCACCCAGAAAACAGGAGATAGGCAGCCAAGTAATATGTGGCTCTTGTTCTCCTCAAAGGCTCTGAGAGCATACTGCACCTTAGGAGATACATCAATGTCATTTGTCACTGAGACCTCTAGATGGATCTTCATCTTTCACTTCATACTATCTGTCTTACTACAAAGACCTGAAACCAAACCTTACGTTTCCTAAGGCTACATTATTCTCAGCTCCCTGCCCTCACTTTGCACTAATCTCTCATTCCTCCCTTGAATCTGGTAAGTCAGGAGAAGCTGGAACCCATTTGGAAATATGTAACTCCAGAAACCACTACTTTTGCATGTTTTGCTAGACTAAATGAAAAAAACAAACAAAATCCTTAGATGAACATACATCTGAAACCTGCAAATAAGAGCACAGGGAAAAATGTCAAATGTTGGCAAAATTGGGGGCTATTAATGCTATTGGAAGAAAACATTGTGGAATACCATGTAAAACATAATGCCACAAGTTTTATTCAGTGAAAAGATGAAAATTTCATCACTGTAGAAAAGTAACTTCTATTTTCCCAGTGAAGTGCCTCACACAGCATCTGTCTTTAAGAAAAGATATTTCTCCTTTAAGAGCTAGTTAATTGAAATAGCTTATTTTATATTGGTATTCAGCTAATGGCATCTGGAAACACAGATATGGTTGGAAAAAACAGAGTTTTCTTCAAAAGGATTTTTCTTGTGCCAGTGACCTACTGTGTCCACCAAAGCTTGTATCAACACTGAAGAAGTACGGTGTGCAATCTTGAAACTGGACATGGGGCAAGAGCAGGTTTCTCAGGGACACCAGAAACCATGTTGTTTTCAGTTTTCAGTAATTTTAGCTGTTTACTTTGTAATTTACTTTTTTCCTTGAAAACCTCCATCACTGCCCTCTACCCTACAAAAAATTACAATCTTTCAAACTTTCAACTGATGAAAACTGACCCTCCAAGTTATTAGTTTCCTGTCACAGCAAATGTCACAAAGGCAAAACTAATGGAAAATGAGCTCCCCAGTATATTGTCTAACACCACAACGAAATAATGGAAGTCTCTTCTTCCCCTCATGCCTGTGAATGTGGTCCAGCCCCCAAAATGGCACTGTCTGATAAAGGTAATTTATGAGTAAAGCCTGATGCTCTTTACTGAGATGGGGATAGTACCTCACCTCCAAATATGATTTTCTGTCTCCTACTGGAGACATTTCCCAGTACTATTTCAGATGACTTAGGGCTGTTTTCCTGGTCTCCCATGGTGTTGCTGTGAGAGCCAAGTGCCCACTTGTGCTCCAGTTTTCAAGAAAATTCAGGGGAAAGACACAGGCATCACAAAGGTTATTGAATGTCCCCCAGGAGTAATTACTGCTTGCCTATTTCTCCTACGGCTTTCTTGAGTTCCTAAATACTCTCCCACACACTCTTAAAAGGCATTTTCTTCAGCTCTCTGCCTGCTCCTCTGGCATGTACAAGAGGACAGAGATGCTGTAACTGTATTTGTAGTGGGATAGTATGGAGAGATGGTGAAATGACAATCAAATTTCACCCCAGACAGTGTGCTTTGTGCATAGATATTGCATGATTGTTTCCATAGCTGTTGTATTTGCAAATGAGTACTGTGTTTATTCAGGTTCCTTCTGGAGCTCTTCTTATTTTCAGTGTATTCACAAGGAGCACTTCAAACCAGAACAAATTAGGAACTCTCTGAATGTGGTGATAAAATAACAAAGCCCGCCCCAGTACATTTCAGTAGGTTGATGGGGTTTTTGATGGCACCTGTGACTAACCAGCTGTTAGCAGGAAATAAAGCCATGAAGCTGAAGAGTGCTTATTCCACGTTCTTTGACAATTCTTCATACTCAGAATAACACAATTCAGTGCTCAGACAGCAACTTTTATTTTCTGCCTTTGCTCATCCAACAGGAAATGAAGGTATTTTCATATTTGCTGCAGGGTATAACATCAAATGAAAGTACAGTCTCCTGCTTTAAAAGAGGGAACAGCACTCAGTGCCACAATATATACAAATCTTCAAAATAACTTCTTACTCCCTTGTTTGGGTTAATGTTAATTTTTTACCTTAGTTCTCAATAGATGTGGCTCTTCAGCATTGCTCTGTTCTACTGTACTGTTGCTCAGTTCAGTGTTTTGGGGCTGAAATAATTCTTCAGCAAACTTCTGTATCCTTACAAACTGCATCATCCCTACTGTTGTGAAAAAAAATATTGGGAGGTGGCTACTTAGCTTAGCTTAGCTTCTGCAGTTCTTATGCTGCTCACGCTCTTATTTTTAATATCATTATGTTTGCAAGGTGTATCGGCATGCAGTTGCATTTTGTGTGGAGATCCTTTTGTTTGCTCTGAGTTTTCACTGCAGCTGCCACTGTCCAATATGCAGCTCCCAGCTGACATAGGGAAGGGGGCAGAATCCAGTTTTACACACAGACACAGCAGACTTACTTTCCTGATGCCACAGTCAGGGACTGTCTTCTCTGAGTCCAGGATACTGCTCGTCATTGGTGGGATGCATATCAGCAGTGTTTCTGTGTCCCCCTTCTTTGTTCCAAAAGTGCTGAATGAATCATGTTCAGTTTCACTCCTGATTTAAGAAACAAACTGAGCTACTAAATTAAGTGTTGGGAATGAAGGCCTAAGAGAATGGATGCCTTCTTCAGTATGGCATCAGAGACTATGTGAGCAAAAGGAAACAAAACAGTAAAATTACTTTTTTTTATTTGTTTATTCATGTTTTTTGCATTATTACCATCGGAATTACCAAACTGAGGATTTATGCAAAGCTCTGAGTGATGAGGCACAATGATTGACATGGTTATATCTCTCCCATTGTGCAGTTAATTGAGCCAAAATCACAGAATCACAGAATCACAGAATATGCTGAATTGGAAGGGACCCACAAGGATCATCAAGTCCAACACAGCCCTGCACAGGAAGATCCCCAAGAGTCACACCATGTGCCAAAGAGTATAATCCGAATGCGTCTTGAACTCTCTCTTAGGCTTGGTGCTGTGACCACTTCCCTGAAGAGCCCGTGCCAGTGCCCACCAGTGAAGAATCATTTTCTAATATCCAACCTAAACCTTCCCCAACACAACTTCAGGCCATTCCTTGGGTCCTGTCACTGGTCATCACAGAGAAGAGATCAGTGCCTGCCCCTCCTCTTCCCCTGATGTGGAAGCTGTAACTGCAATGAGGTCTCTCCTCAGTCTCCTCTTCTCTAGACCAAGTGACCTCAGCTGTTCTCATAAGGATTCTCCTCAATGCCTATCACAATTTTCATTGTTCTCCTTCAGTCACTCTCTAAGAGCTGAATATCTTTCTTATATTGCAGTCCCTAAAACTGCACCCAATATCCAAGGTGAGGCTGCCCCAGTGCAGAGCAGAGCGGCACAATCCTCTCTCTCAACTGGCTGGTGATGCTTTGCCTGATGTCCCCCAGGACAAGGCTGGCCCTCCTGGCTGTCAGGGCACTGCTGACTCAGGTTCAACTTGCCATCGACCAGGATCCCCAGGTTCCTTTCCATGGCACTGCTTTCCAGCTTCTCATTCCCCTGTCTGTACAAACATCCAAGGTTGCCCCATCCCAGGTGCAGAATCTGGCACTTTACCTTGTTGAATTTCATATGGCCCACTACTTTATTTTGTCGAGATTGCTCAGTTAGCTGATCTAATCTGATAGCTGCTACACCCTCATTTGGCCTATACGTGCTGTCTTCAGTTCTCAAAAGCCAGCAGCCCATTCACAACCATGTGGCTGTCTTTAGTTGAATTCAAACTGTTTCACAGTCAGGAGATATGTAGATGTACAATGACAATGATGACACTGTATTAGTACCAATGGCACCTCTAAAGTATGACCAAAGCCATTGCTCCAGAGAAGCAGAACAACAGTTCTCTAGAGACACTGGTTAACAAGAATACTTGTCACAATCTGGACAAGGAAAATGACTGACTTCCACCTATGCCCTAGAAAGCTCTAGCCTCTGATATTTGTTTCTGTGTTGCTACCTGTGCTACAGATGAAACATTTCAAGGACCCTGCTAAATGTTGGCAGCCTGTCTGCAGCTTCAGGACACTTTTTAAGCTGTCTTTTGGTAATTGAAGGTGCTATTTTGGAGGAGAGCATGTGAACCTGAACACTTTGGACCCATTCCTCTTCTTCTTCCTCAATATCACCAAGGGTGACAGGCTATATCTCTGCCTTTTCTTCTTAGTGCCCATATATATGTGTTACAGATACTGCACACGAATTTCTCTAATGCCTTCCTTGAGGCCTTGCTGGTACTGCCTGTCTTCTCAGTCTCCTCTGACAGCAGGTTCCACAGGTACACTGTGTGCACTGCAAATGAATACTTTTTCATCGCCTTAAGGTGACCTATGAATTTCATGGAGTGTTCTCTAGCCTTGTGAGATTTACCAAACAGTATCCTCACATCCAAATTATTCCCTACCTTTATGATTTTGTAGTCATGTCATATCATCCCTCAGCTCTCTTCTTTCTGCACTAGTGGCACAATCCTTCCAGCCTAAGACTACGCTCTGCCAATCAAAGCTTTTTGCTTTCCCTCTTACGTGTGTTTTTGCACTACATTGCACCCCTCTCAGGCTCCAGAGACAGGCTCTGCACACAGCACTACAGGGTTTTATTAGGTGGCAAAATAATGTCCTCTGCCATGAGGATCCTTCTTGTCAATGTCCAACATATTTTTTTATTTTTTGGGGGCAGCCAAGAGGGTTTGCTTAACTAAACTAGAAGAGAGAGCAAAGATGCATCCAGAGACTTAAGGGCTTTGGCTGCAAAAAATTAGTCATCAGAGGTTGTTCAGAGAGGAGACAGAGCACCACTGAGAGTCATGGGTGGTGTGTGTGAGGGCATAAATAAATTGTGGCTTATGTCAAGTGCTCATGTATGATGAATTTACAGCTTTGAGAGGAAGAAGAAACTGGTAACAGCTTTTGTTCTGCATCATGGTAGCCCAAAAGCAAACAAGTAATTAGCTTGCAGTTTCTACAGTGGCCCAGACAAACAGTCACCACTCAATAGCCATGTTTTCTATGGATAGCATTTATTGCCTCAGACTGAAATGTTTTAAGGTGAAAATTAGAAAAGAAAAATAAATGCCACAATCTTTGAACTAGGGTTTGCTTTTTTTTCCTTCAGCCTTGAGACAACACATGTTTTTCAGCACATCTCTCAGATAGCTGGCCAGCTGGCTCACTTGTTCAGATGAGTTTTCAGTGTCTGGCAATGTCCTGATGGATGACCCATTAGTGGTCAGAGATCAGAGACTTGGTGTTCATGCTGTGAGATCACTCACAGATTTCCCAGCCTCCTGGGAAGAGCCACAGTCACTATTTCTCCACTGATTCCTAGCTAGTGTGGTGTGAAAGCAAACTATCAAAAAAACCCTGAACTCCCATTCAAACCACTGAAGTGCACTTTTTTGTAAAAGTAGATTTTCATTAAAAGCCATATATCCCATAGAACAGTAAAACATTTTTTGCAGAATCACTGAAATGCTGATCACAACGAGTATTTCCTTCATGAATGTTCTTTTTACTTGAGTTTATTCATGAGTCCCAAGAAATCAGTGGGCTTCACTTACAATTTGCTGTGGAACTAACAGTGTTTGTTAAATGTTGTGGTTATACAAAACATGACTCATATTCTAATTTATCATTCATATATTTTTAAAATCAATTTCTCATCAAACCCCCTCCATTACAGGTGCACTTCAGGAAAGAGAATAATCTGACATGATTCATATAGTGAAGACCTGACACCTCCAGCCATTCTTTTCAAGTGTTGTTAGCTCTAGTTAATATTTTCCACCTTTGCTTTAGGTAATTTCCTAGTTTTCTATAGACAAGAAAAACATTCCAATGACACCCACAGCTTCAAACCACTACTTAGCACATAATGAACTAATTTAAACCAAGTCAATTTAATTCCAATTTTCTGCCATGTGAAACAGATGCCTTTGCCAAGGCCAAAAGCCGTACATAAAGAACAGGAGCATGTGAGCACACTTCTAGCTCTAGCTGTAAATCAAGACTACATAGTACTGTATTTCAAACAACATTAAGTACAAAGTAAGAAAATATATGAACTTACAGGCTTAACCACCCTGTGTTAGCCATTTTATTCCAGGTCACTTCACAGTGGTAAAAATCTGCTTTTTGTAAAGTTGTGTTTGCTTGTTTGTTTTGGTGATGAAAAGAAGGTTCAGTAGCTGCCTATTTGGTTTGTTGTGAAAGCGTTGTTTTGTACTAAAATATTTGTAACAATCTGATGAAAATATCAATCTCTATAAGACTGAGCTGCTGAAATTGAAACTTGAACATGAACTACTGAATAAAAACACCACCTCTTTTTACCACAGTGCATCCTACTCATACTGAAGCAATGACTGCAGCACATTAGACAACCTGTGTCTGAAAAAGATGCATTCTTTGGGTAATAGACACATTAATGTATGTGCATTTCAAGTTTTTGTATAGTTTGCATCAAAGGCAGAGTTTAGAACTGTTAACAAAGTCAGAACACACAATAGTACCTCTCTAATGCTGTCATGTGTGGCTAAAAATAGGACTGTAATTACAAGCGACTAATTTAAAAGTCAAGGCTCCATATTTTTAAGTCATAAACACTTTCTAACATGATGGCATGTCCGAAGAAAAAGCAAGTCCTAGCTTAGGAAAACATTTTATACTTTCAAGTCATTGATGGTGGATGCTCTCTTTGCTGGGCTTTTCAGAAGGAGATATGTATCCAATCAGCTCCCTTCTGCTACTAGACAAAGTAGGACCATATCCTGACAAAACCTTTGTTAAAAGAATAACATTTTGGTCCCCAGGAGGGAAAAGTTGCTAATTGGCTCTTTGGGCACATTTTGCCTAAGCTAACACAACAGAGAAGTTCCGTCAGCAGTCCTGGGATAGTTGGAAATGATTGTCTGAAGGAAAGAGGTGGTGGAATTTTCTATACAGTGTTTTCCTATTTGTTATTAATCCAATGGCAAGTTCAGCCGTTTATCCTTGCTTTTATTGTCTGATTGCTATCTTTAAGCTGTTATTGAATGCAGTCTGTAAGTGAATTCAGAGCCAAAAGAGTAGGTAAAACCACACAGAGCAAGTCTGAGATGGTAGGAGCTGAGAACACCTGTCGTATTGCAAGACAAAGGAAACAATTTGAGAACCTCCCTAGAAAAAATATAGGGTCTGTAAATGTAGTCTTATCTAGAGTGATTACAATCATCTTCTGTGTGACCTCTGAGTCTGTGATGGACAGGAGTGCAGAAAGTCACACATTCAGCAGGTAACAATCTAATGTATGTCGGTGACCTGGACATCTGTGTACCTAATAAGTAAGCAACTTCTGGAGCACAATAGGAGCAGTACTCTAGAGACAACATTCACAACACATGTGTTTCAGGAGTTTTGTTTCAGACTAGCTCTGATCTGGTTTATGCTAAATGTGCATTAGAAGTGGGACTACAGTCAGTGTGCTGCTAAGTGATGCTCTCTGGCTTAGTTTAACCATAAGGGAATGTAATTTGTATGCTCTGAGACCACTCAGTGATCTGAAACTTCGTGTGCTAAGCCAGAGTGATTGGGAGACTTCCTTAAAAGTGCTCTCTTACCCAAATCAAAACACTAACATTACCTAGTGGAACTAGAGTAGCAGCTCCTTCTGTGGGCCAGTAGTTCATGCTCCTATAACTAATGAGAATAATGAGAACTGATGAGTTGCACATCGTTTCACAAGGCTGATGATCTCCTCACTGCTCTGGTTTTATGGCAGTGTAATTCTAGTGACAGACATTGACAGACCCAGAAATCATTCATCATTATGTGCTTACTATGTAATGCATATGTTAAATAAAAAGAAACACTATTTAACATGAATTTCATGTGCTCTGATTCAAATTGTTTCTCAAAACAACTTTGTACATGTATGGAAGTTCAGGTTGGAGAGTATCAGGTGGTCCAAGAAGGGAAACCAGGCACACTTGTTATTTGTGGAAGAGGGCAGTGATTTCACTAGAGCTACCACCTGTGCTAGACTTCAACTTCTTCCAAAGACTGAAAAACTACACAGTGTGTTGTAATAGTGCAGGAAAGGATGAGATGGAGATATGAGTAGAATAAATGGCATCTCCAGGTACCTGTGGCTAGTCTGTATGTGCCTGTGGTGTGTTATTTCTACGGAAGCTTCTTTTTCCACCTCTGTGGCCAGCATGTGACAGAGGTTTAGGTGTAGTACCAGCCAAACTAGCTAAGTAGGTATTGCACATTCTCAGCACGCCCAGGAAGCTTGGTGAAAAACAGGATGCTGTGGGGTTTTTTCAGCATTTCAAATGAAAAGTGAAGGTAATTATTTCTTTGTTTTTGAAAACGATACTGAATTTGTATCTAATTACGAGAAGTACCTCAAAGCTTTCCCATGGTTGTGGGTTTTGGTTTTTTTCTGCCTTAAAGAAGGTATTTGAGCACAGCACCATTGTTACAATCCTGCTCTTCCCTGAGGGATCAGCCTTCCAGTCTTGGCTCTAGTAAGGATCCCACTGGCTCTAACAAGTGCTCACCTTGAGTATGCTACTGACTGGAGTCTTGGTGAATAATTTAATTGGCCATTCTGGATATGCTGGATTTGATGATCCTTTTGCTGAAAAAAAAAAAAATCATGTTTCTTGAAACTATTCTATCTGCATTAAATTCACTTGAGAGAATGTTTGTGTGTTCAATATTTCATTTGATGTTCTTTAAATAATTTTAAATAGTAATACATGGTATTTTGATATTTTATATTACTAAAAAGTAAGCAAACATATAAGAAAATGCTTTGCTTCATTTCATGAAAAGAATTCTGTTTCAGATTCTACTTATTCAATTTTTCATTTCATTTAGGTCAAGCAAAATTCTTTTTAAACATCCATGTAACACCCTTTTTGCCATTATATTTGTGCTCCTGAGACTGACCAACATCAGTAATAGTGTCTTTAGAAACCTGCAGGTATGAATGATCTCATTCTGAATCCCACCTGTTCACCAAATAGCTCCGATAGCTGATAGCTGATAGAATTAGTGCAACTGGCCCAATAAATCACAGAATCTCACAGAATCACAGAATTTTTTAATTTGGAAAAGACTTCTGAGATCATTCAGTCCAACAAAGACAGAAGTGGTGCATCAAATCAGATCTGGTGACCTTTCACTTCTGCAGGTGATTTCTCCACGGAAAATCAATTTATTTCTCTTTCAGTATTTAATGGATTTCAGAAGAGAAAGCTTTTTACTGGAATATACCTTATAGAACTTTATCTTATCTAATGTTAATGTTTCTCAAGTCAGAAAGTTTTTTGTTTGTTTGTTGTTTGTTTGTTTTTATAGTGGCAGTTACCTGCCTAGAAAATGCCCTTGAATTAATCTGTTGTTAATGTCTAATAATGTACAGCTCTGTCCTGTCAAACGGGAAGACTCTTGTAGACAAAGTAGAAGTTTAGTTAACTGGTCTGTCAGAAGTGGCATCAGGAAAGAAGACTAAAACTACTGAATACATCCTGCTATGGCTCCCGGCTTACAGCAGACATTTTGTAGGCAGGCTCCTGTGGCTGACACAGACTGGTTGCTTCTGCCTTGGTGCCTGCTGGGAGGGGTAGTCACTGCCACTCTCTCCTCTTCAATCCCCTTTTGCAGTCAACAGAAACCGAGAGCGTGTTGAAGAGCTTGAGGATGGTGCTGAGGTGGTGGGCAGCCTGGGGGTTCCCCAACCCTACAGGGAAAGGGGACAGAGGAAGCCTACATGAGGTGTGGAAACACAAAGTACTTGCTTCAAAGCTGAAGAACCAGCAAAGGTTACTGCACTCATAGACATACTCCAGATCTGGAGCATGGCCAGCATGTGAGGATGCAGTGAGGCATCTGTTACCTGGCATTCTTCACAGTGCTCTGCCCTGCTCTGTTCTTTAGAGGACTTTGAGATCTTACAATGGGACATACAGCCTGCTATAGTTTATCTTTTGTTGCTCAGACCTAGTCATTTGGCTAGCATTAAAAATCAGATTTTTGTCATACCTCACCCATAAATATCACAAAAATAGCATAGCATTGCTTTCATTTTAATGTGTTAAATGCTGTTTTCTTTCTTAAGTAAATGCTTCAGCATGTGCTAGGATTGGAAATTTGTTATCTTACTAGTTTGGTATTTTGCTGAAGGACAGAAAAACCTGATTCAATATTGTTTACCAGTGATTTCCTATAAAGAACTACAATGCCCATTTTTCTTGCTGGATTCCAGAGTGAAAGAACCAAAGAAAAAATGCTGATTAACAATATAGGTTTAGATGCTCTGTTTCCAAGAGAATTAAACCATCTTGAATGTATTCATAATGGACTATTAGGAGTCTGTAGCTGCTTCAAAAAAATGAGGGAGACAGCAGACACAGAGGATAAGAAAGTGGAGGTATTAGTGATCACAAACACATATAAATAAAATACCAGCTAAACACACTGAAAGGCCAAGATGAAATTCCAAGAATGTAACTCTGACATTGAAGGATTTCCTACTTGAAAATAATGGGACATTTTTGCTTCTAACTACATACAAATGCAGGAGAGCAATCTATAAAAAATATATGTCAAGGTTAGCATCACATAAATCACAACCATCTCACTTCAGTCAGTTTTAAATCACAAAAAAATCCCTAAGCCATTTTGAAATATAATACTTTGAATTGAGCCAAGTCTATTGCTAATGCATTTATTAATAATTCTGGCTCCCTGCTTATTTGGGAACATTCAGAGCCTCAGAGTTCCAGCTGGGTTGCTTCATATTGACTAGAAATATGTCAGATTGTGTCGTCTGTGAAGGGATGCAAACCTTTCACATGCGTGTTTTCATTTGAACCCAGACAAGAATCGCCCTTTTACAAAAACAAAATGGATGTGATTAGGTACTATGTATTCTAATTGCTCACCTCTGCTTAGTATTCACTGGAAGAAACTGAAGTGTCACACTGATTTTTGCAGCTGCCTTTGCAACCTTCTACCTATTCAATGTATATCTTTTAGGTGCACTTTTGAATGTGCAGAACTAAAAAAGTAAATGCAGCTGGCAACACAAACTCAGAAAGTTTTTGTACTTTCCAGGACAGAGGAGGAGCAGTTTAAATATGCCTATGATCCTGTCGTCAGAAATATCTTCTCCCTTAAAGTAAAACTATACACATAGATGCCAAGTACGTGCTAATTCTCCTGCTGAATCGGATCAGAGTGATCTTGGTGTGTTTTAGCCTGACAGTATTTCTCATTCCATTTTCTAATGAACCCCTATGCCTAGGGTAGGTGTGTGACACTTACAGAATATGGCATGTTATTTTAGATTGCACACATCTTCCAAGAGGTCAAATCCTGCTCACTTCAGTCTAGGTATTTGCCTTGTGTCTTTGTCTCCGTTCTCCTAGTTTAATTTCTATGCTAAGAAGCTGCTGCCACACTTAGCAAACAGCCTAACTTTTCAGGTCTTAGGCTGTGACTCCAGATGCATCAGGGAAAGCATGATCAGTGTTCTTCATTGTCCCCTGTTGGTGTCAGCAGAATAAGAAGAAGCAAGAGAAAGTTAAGGAAGATGGAAGTCTATGACCTTATTTTGCTTTATTTGTTGGTGCACCTCTGGGACAAATCATCAGAGATGGACAGAAGTAACATATCCCACTGAGGGTGCTCAAACCCTTCCTTGGGACTGGAGCAAAGGGATGTGTGGAAAGCCTAGTTCAGACAATCCTCTGGGAACTGTGAAGCATTTGCAGTACTTGCTGCTCTGGCTGCCCAGCCCAGGGAGGTAAGTTCCTTGCATGCAGAATTGCATGTGACAGTTTGTTGGCTTTGCTCAGTCTCATGTCAGCGCTGTGATCCTCAGCTTGCCAACAGAATAGGCTTTGGCACTGCTGGGTCATGTACCTCTCCATCTGAAGGGCTGTTCCTCATGACTCTAGGGCAAGCAGAGGTTGAAAAAGAAGTGCAGCACACTCTTTGGTTGTGTTGGGCTGGCTATACTGCCTCTTGGGCCTTTGTCCATGAGAGGAAGACAATGCTGCAGTCTGTGTCAGTTAAGATAGACCTGTGATGAAGGCATCTCNAGGAAGAAGTTATTTACAGAGAGAGTAGTCAGGCATTGGAATGGCCAGCATCGAGAGGTGGTGGATTCACCATCCCTGGAAGTTTTTAAGATGAGACTGGATGTGGAACTTAGTGCCATGTTCTAATAATCACAGTGGTGTTGGATCAAGGATTGGACTTGATGGTCTCAGAGGTCTCTTCCAACACAGTTGATTCTACAGTTCTATGATTCCTCTTACCCTATTTTGTAACCAACATTGTGTAAGCATCCGGAGGTATAAACCAATGTGATGTGCAATGCTGAAGGTAAAACACAAGATTAAAAAGCAATCTAATCCAGGAAATATTTTCCTACAATGCTGTAGGATCTACAGCTCTTCTGTGAGCTCTACCTTGTTTTAATGCTACTTAGCACTACAACTTTCCTTTACCTGCATTGAGCTTATTTGCAGGTCCATCATAATTTTGTTTAGCAACCAAAAGTTTTACTTCTGTTGAGGTCTGTTCTGTTTCAAAGAGGACAGTATGTTGGACCTTATTTCTTTTACTCCAGTCAAGCACTGTTAAAGTTACAAATGGTTCTCTCAGATCTTTGCCCACGCAAGTATTCTGACACAGGGAATATTTACTCTTTAAACCTTTTGGAAAAATATTCAGCTAAGCTTCTGGGCTCTGGTTCAGGAAAGGACACTCCTAATGTTAAGCATATGCCTTGGAATTGTCTTTTAAATGAAGAGATCTGAAATGCGTGTTTCCTTTAAAGATTGCAATTAAATGTTGTTCTGGATAGAAATGTGTTCTCAGTTTGAGCATTACTGAGGGTGTCCAGGGACAAACAATAACTATGTTTTAGATTTGCATTAGCTCTACATAACCTGCTAACAAAAGCAGTGTTTACATCTGAAGGAAAGCAGTGTTGACTATAGGGTAGCCACACATATGGCTACACCTTGGTGTTTTCAGAAGGGTTGTTAGATTTTGGGCCTTAGTTCTTTAAGATATTTACTGTTTTCTTAGAAGACCTGAGTCCTTCCAACATTCACTGCATTTATGGGCATTCAGTGCTTTTCAGGATTAGGTCCAGCTACACAATTTTGAAAAATCTCTTTGATGCTTGGTGGCTATATTTGAAGTTCGTAGCATCATTTTTTTTTTTATTCCTGCATGGAGCACAGACACTTAAGCACATTCATATGTCTAAAACTGAGATGAAAACAAATATTCTGGGGTTTAAGAAAAGTTTCCAATTATTTCTTTTTCATATGTCCAACTTTGAAGACAGAGCTATAGAACACATTTTTGGACTGTGTCCACAAATATATGTGATGAGGACAGTGTCTGCTGCATACTACCTGTAGCAGTGAGTGCATATGCTAGAGAGCTGGAGGGGTCAAGTCACTAGATAGTATCACCTTTCTCAAAGACAAGAGAAGTTTCCTGAGTCCTTTAATGGGAGGCACTTGTCACATGATACCTCCAATGGTCTTCCAAGTGTCAGCTGTAATATAACACTTCTCAACTAAGACAATAAATTGGTTTAAATTTAACAGGAAAAAGACACCTGGCTCTGTACCAGGCCTGATAAGCAAGAAGCAAAAAATAACTGAAAAGAAAAAAAAATATTGGATGTCAAAAATTCTTTTACAGACTCCCACCCTTCCCCCCCCTTACCTATTTAGGACTTATTTTTTCCCCATTTTCTCATCAGAAGTGCTGATGGAAACCAAGGTACCAAGCTCCGATGACTGTCCCGGATTCCTGAGCCCTCTGTCCTTCAGCGCGGCCAATAATGAAGACAGAGGAGGGAGGCCGGGCTGTGCCTGCCTGCCTGCCTGGAATGCAGCCGGAGCTGAAAGCTGACACCAGCTCGGTGGAAAAAGGCTAGCGAGCAAAGGCTGTCTCCAAGACAACAGAGTATTTTCCCTGTGATGCATTTACACAGTGGGGTTAAAGTTCTGTGAAAGCAACAGCTGTTGTAAAAACATTGTATTAAATATGCTTAGAACTGTAAAACGCATGCTACTCATGTTGCACTTTGCTCGAGAGAAACCTGGAAACCCGCAGTATGTCAGAGAGAGAATTTTTGCTCTCTCAGAGGCTGTTTTATAAATGTCATGCTCCATTTTCAACCTTTTCCTGCTTCTTCAGACCATTTTCCTCTAAAGTTGACTTTCAAGTTAAAAGCTAATGACTAAAGTATGACTGTGTGTATGCCTTACTTTTACCCCTTTAAACTATGTCTTTTGCTTGAAAACTTGACTTCCACTGTATGCATGCTCTTACGTTTGGGCATAAGCAACTGCAAATGAAACCTGCAGGTCCTGATGACACCCACACATGTGGCCCAGCCATCATGGGCTGTTCAGACTCACCAACACCAATATTTTTCCATCCCCAGAGAGCAAATCTCCTGCAATGCTCTCCTGTTACACACTTTGTTAACCTCTGGAGAGAAACTTTCCGTGTAGGTAAAATATTACCATGTTCAAAAATCAGAGGCTGTCACAGACTACGGACTGCTTCAGAACTACTCTCTCTTTTAATTTTGCAATTTTTAGGTGCTTTTCAAACCACTACAGAGTTTTCAAGTCATACGGCAAAGAGCTAGACATTGTAAGGGCCTCATCTCAAGCAACACTTCCCAAGGGGCACCACAGTGACACAATGGCACAGCTACACAGATGCCCAGTAAGACTCTGCAGGCACTGATATGATGGTGGTAAGTTTTGATCCTTTCCATGCAAACTATGCAAAACTTGTAAAAGTCTATAGTAAAGTGTGATTGCATGACTTACTTAAATTTCTGACACCTCCTCCCCTCCCCTCCTTTACTTATTTTATTGCTGGTTTTGTTTTTTTGGTTTTGGGGTTTTTTTTGTTTGTTTGTTTGTGTTTGTTTGGGTGGAGTTGCAATCCCTTCTCTACTGAAAATCTCTTTGTGCTGAGATGGATAACTTCATTTAATTTTACAAAAATTTCCTTTATTTAATAACAAGTGGGCTGTGGGATGGCAAATCCTGTCTTTAAATCCCTACTGTGCTTTCAGAAGGTAAGATTTAGGAGACTGATATGGCCTGGATTTATTTATTATTTTCTGTTTCATTGTGCTGAGTCCTCCACCCTGGATTATATCTTTCCACTTAAGACTTTGTCTTTTTTTCTGACAAAAATGCGCTGGTGTTGCTCCTTTCCCAAAGGTACTCAAAATAAATAATATGTGAATATTTAGTGAATTTTCAAGTGTACTGGGTCTGAGCCCATCTACGCAATGCAAACCTGCCCATCCCTAGTAATAATAAAAATAGCAAATTGCTCTTCCATGCAAATCAAGTTGCAACATCTGCAAATAACTTGTTCTAATGCACTTGGCAATGGTGCCAAAAATGTTTCTTCATCCTTCACCTAGCAGCTGCTGTCATCACAACAGTCCAACTGCCACTGAGATGGCTAAACATTTCTGCAAAGCTGTTTGAGCGTGTTTCAGGAATCCCAAGAAAGAGGGCGTGAGAGGAAGGTGGCATTTGTGCTTGTGAACTCACAAGCAGGAAAATATTGCAAGCTTCATTCTTTTCCACCTCTTAAAACATATTCAATAAATTGAAATAATCAGTGTAAAGATTAATTCTAACCACAAGAATGTAAGTGTGGGGAAAAACTGATTTAAAATATGCTGTGTTTTGGAAAAGATCATTCAAACACATACTTGAACACATACATAGGAGAGTGAGAGATAGATCTCAATATCTGGGCTTGATTTACTTCCACGCACTTTAAGGTACACACTACAACTATTTTCTACATCTGCTGGAACATGGCAGAACAGGAGTTGTAGGCCTTTTACTGCTGCCATAGTCCATGTGTATCGGATTATGCTGCCATACCACTACATGTTAGAGACTGGATCTACATGTGCCATTGAATTTCTGTCTGATAAGACAAGACCCATTCTTCTTCACTAGGAAAAGCATGCATAAAGTACTTCAGCAGTTTTCAGAATCTCAGCCTAAATAATGTTAACTCATCAGAAATGAAAAGGTAATCTTACTTGAGATAGAGTCAACACCACTGATTTTAGTTAAAGATTTGGATGTTCAGCACACTTTAAATGTGACTTCTGCAAGGGCAAAACCCCAGCCATTCAAGAAAGTCCTCTCAATTATGGAAGCCAAACATCCCCGAGGCTTTCAAAATGCTCTTTCAAGAATTTGGATAGAGGAACCAGGTGAGTTGAATGTCTGTTCAATACCAGCTATGGTCTGCTAGCATCTTTTTTGAAGTAGAACAAGTTACAGCCCCTTGTCCACTTTGATTTGTTGTCTTTCCAGATTTTGAAGACATTTTCCCATCTATGTCTTCTTGATTTCTCTGTCACCATGAAATGCATGATCATCAGAGAAACATCTCCAAGTTCAATAACCAGAAGGCACCGTAATGCCCTCATTACCAGAGGGTTCTAACCAGTGATCATTTGGTTGAAATCCTTACAGACATCAGGATTTTTTCAGCTTTCTTTTTCAATATTTTCTCACAACCCCAGAGGTTAAGGGCCAGGTCTTCAAACAGAGCCTGTGACTGGCAGTATCTCAATTTGCTAGATGGAAAGGGAAGGGATTCTGTCTCCAGGGGGAGGCAAAGAATGGGAAGCACTTAAAATCAAGGGGCATTTTGAAATAACCCCTGTGCCTAAAACTCTCACTTCTGGGCTGAGCTGTTGCAAATATCACAAAACTGTTCTTCAGATGAAGGGTGTGATTTTGTTGGATTTCCTTCTCATGCCTGTGGAAGTCACCAGAGGATTCACCACTAACTGCTAACACACACCAATGTAGTTTAAAGCTTCTCATCATGCGAGTCTATCATTCAGGGGAGTAAGAGACATGGTTTTTGAAAAATACAACTGCAGAGACAATATATGTATTTAATTCAAAGGGAAGTTTTTAAACAAGTGTATCTATAAAAATCAAGTGGCTGATTCCCAACAAAGCCAAAGCCTTAATTCCATGATGAACCCATTATCCCGCTCTCAAGTGGTACACAATTCCTGGTTTTATATCAGAAAAAGGACATTGTACTTTTCTTAAGCCCCAACCTTTATGAAATCCTATTCTTACAGCATTCACCACAACAATAGCCCTTTGGAGCACTCAAAATGCCTGGCTGTCAATTAGGTTACTATAAGGAAGGAACAGGATATTGTTTACATCACAATGCAGCATCAATGAAGGTATATACATTAGACAGATGAATGCACTCTGCTGTGTTTCAGTAAGCCCAGTGCAATCAATGCTGCTACAATGAATATCAAGCAGGTTTCTTGCAGCAGACTGCACAGGTATCAGCTGCACCATATCTGAGTGTCCAGTATAACTCAATAGGTGGTGTGCTCCACAGATTGGCAATGTTTCGGAGCACTATGCTTCACGGAAACGCTATAGATGGGAGGATGGGTTCAAAGATACCTAACAGCCTGGCACTGACCCATTGAAAATAAGGAAGCAGTTTCATACAGCCTCACCATTTGCCTTTGTTATTAGGAAATAAATCAGCCTTTGTTTTTTCTGGACAAAGTGAAGGAATGTCATTATGACTTATAAATTGTGGAGTTACAAAACAATCAGGAAATCTTCCCATTTAAATCTGAATAACTTTAATTGTTGGGAATTTAAACTTTAGTCTATTGAGTGAAACAAATGCTTAAATAGAGCTCTTCATTTAAATTCTGAGTTTGAGCTAAAACCCACATAAAATCCCCCAAAACAATGACTCCAGTTAAAGACTGACCAGATCTTATGGTTGCATCATTTAATGCCTTTTGATTGAAGGTGAGATGAAACCCAGAGATGACAAAGTGGCAAATTAGTGCTTTATTTAGTAGTGTTTTATTTATGGTATTGTAAACGCATTCAGAGTGGTATTTCCATTTCATGTCACTATACAGTTCCTTCAAATCTCTCTGGAGTCTCAGCCGTAAACACAGTGGTGCATTAGTAGTTAGCATATGAAGACAAACCACTGAAGTCAAACATACACAATGTTCCTTGCTTGCTCAGGGAATAGCATCAAACATTTTTATACAGTACTTGCTCTCAAGTTATCAAAGTTTTCCCACAGAAATTATGTCATTGAGATAATGACATTGATGGCAGCAAGATCAAACAATGCCTAGCACAAGAAATAGCACAATTCTTGAGAAATGGATAATAGCATTGTTCTGACTTTGTATATGACTAAAAGCAAATGTTCCACTTAAAAAAATGTCCCTCTTTCACTAAGCAGATGAGCTGGCATCATTGATCTGGCAATTGGAGCTGCAGGCTTAGAAATGATCTGTGAATAAGTTTGGTATTATGATAGCTATGACTTTATTGGCACTTTAATGGTTTAAGAGCCTCACAATGCTAGAATTTCCTTTTTCCAGTCTTTATCTCCAGCTAAGCTCCACCCCTCTTGGATTTTCACACTGTCCCTTCTCAGAGATGACCTCTCTTCCACCTCTGACCTCTTTCAGAGTTTTCACCCTTGCTTTAACAATTGATTTATGATGTGCCTCTGAAAGGGTCAAGCCTACTTTTACGGTTTGCTTAAAATATTTCTTCTTTTGGTAGATACAGAAGTGGTGCTTAATAAGTGCTAAGTAAATAAACTAAGGATTGGAGACAGCTTCCCTTTTCTGCTAACTACTAGATGTCTCTAAAACTCTTTGTAACAACTGTTTACCAAGTCTTCAAACAAATTAACTGATAACTGTAATAATTTTGTGCCTAATGAAATGTGTCAAGGGTTTAGGATTTCCAAAAAGAGTAATTTCAAATTAAGTTGTCTCACAGTTCAGTGAAAAGGCAACCGCTAAAGATAATTCAAGGACTTGTATATGTAATGGACAGGAAGTCTATTTTTCTTTTAGTTTGACAGATTGATCTTTTGCAGAAAAAAAAAAAAGGCAAGAAGGCTACTGGGCATAAACTTTCTTTGCCTCCAGCCTCCCTGTGCCAAAACTCTTTTTAACCTCCCTTCAGGTGGCGTCAGGACTGCAGGATCAATCAATCACCTCAAAGACAGATTTTTTTCTTTTGTTTCACTTGTCCATTATTCTTTACATGCACCGTAATTTAAAATGCAGGGGGTTTTGTTAATGTAGTCCTTATCATTCACTTTGTCTAAAAATCATAACTACTTATATTTAGATTTTAAAAAATCAACTGAATACTTACGCTGGTATTTATGAAGCTCCACATAAATACTGACTAGATGACAGTGCTTATCCTTCTTGCCACAGATCATATCACATGTGAAGAAATTTGAAAATATGAAGAGTGTGCTTTGAGGCTCTCTGTTGCAAGTTGAACTGCACACTAACATTTTCTCTATAAATTTTGTCACATGTGTCTCTACTCAAGTTAAATGGTACCAGATGGTATTTTTACAGATGCCAAAAGAGATGTTCTTCTAGTTTCTTATATATACTGATTTTTTTTTAATTTACTCTCCTGACAATTTTAATAGTGAAAGAGACAGTGGTTTATAGATAAATTTTTTCTTATTTTCACACTTCTTTGAAATGCTACCAAAGTGGAAAACCTACCAAAATAACACTTAGCATTCTATTTGGTTTGAATAGGAAAGCTCAGAGAGAACAAATTTAGATATTTCTTGCTTTTTAATTAAAAAAATACTAAGTTGTTATAGTGCTTGCACGGTTTCAAAGCATAGCCATGTGCCAGGAGCTGGGATGGGGAGACAACAGGTGAACAGGAACCACTGGTATAGAAACAGAATGCCTGGTTCAGTCAGTGTCATGCTTGCCCCCATGCTGAAATCAGAAAGCAAGGGGAGGCAGTTTTGTTCTCATCTACCCCATCTAGGAAGAGCACAAGAGGATCAGATGGAGCAGAACAGAGGGTTTGAAAGACTCATCTTCCAAATACAAAGATGGCTGTTAGGACTAGACACTGTCTGCCTTGTCAGCATCTACCTGTGTAGTCACCAGACACAATGAGGTCTATTCATTAAAGGCCCCACTCTGGGCTTCTTTGGCACTCCTAACACTTCTGCAGACTACAAGGATCTTTGGAGTGTTCAAAGGATAAAAGACTGAACAGTATTTATTGTTTTACTGATGTTGTGAGGATGGCTGAAATCCTAAATTCCTTTTTCAGCCCATGCTCAGCCCTGAGCTAAATTAATAGCATGGATATATAAATAATATCCATGAAAAAGATGACCCAATGAAAGCACTGCCTTTGTTTCTGTCCTGGATCTGGAGTGGTGTCACTTTTTACATGCTAGTGTACAGAAAATGGCTTTTGATCTTGAAATCTTTCTGCCTGTTTTAGTTCTTTCACATTAATAACCCCTTAATTTCATTTATAGGATGCAAATTACCCTTACTTCTCCTGCTCAGGTCATTTAAGTTAACAGATCAGTAAGCTGATAGGCCAGCAAGTAAAATAGTTGCGGAAAAGTTTACAAAAAAAAAAAAAAAGAAAAGGAGCTGAAAATACTTACAAATCTTGACTACATTTGACAAAAACCAGAAGTGGCCTGTGAACTATCCATTAGCTGAGAAGCTGGTATAGATCAGTGTCACTGCATTGGAGACAATGGTGGTTTGTCAGCTGAGAAGAAGGCCAAGTGGACAGAAAGAAAATGGTCTTTTCCTGGAAAAGAGTTAAACCAGCTCACTTACTCCTTTCTGAAAACTTGTTTTCACTGCCTTCCATGGAAAGCTTTGACTTGGGAATATTTTGAGTGTTAGTGAATAAACACTTTAGATATATTTCTGGGTAACTATTTCCATAATGTACTGATAGTAATAGAGGCTAACTGGGCGAGTCTAATTTTGTCATTGCCCCTCTTCCTATGCTATAGTCACTTTTCAACAACATGTTTAAACAGAAAAATTTAAAAAAAACGTATTCTGAAACCCTGGGATAAGAGTTTGTTGAAAGGTTTTCCGCTCTGTGCCTAGCAGGAGCAGTGACTAAGTTTTGTCTTCTTTCTGAACAAGGGTCTAAAACTTCCCTCCTTTGAACTCAACTAAAATCTCTCCTTAACATTAGCTGTGCAGGAGCAGGACCTTTTCTACAGAAAACAAGCTGAACCTGGTGCCTCACATGAGGGGCAGTGTGTGTACGTACCTGGCACACCAGTGGCAGCCACCTAGTCTCTACCTCCAAGGAATTTATTTATGATTGTCTAAAAGCTGACTTGATCAAATCTGTTAGGTATCCTGATCTGGAGAATTAGGAAAAATTAAAGCAGAAGATTATAACCAAAAAAAGGGGCAATCATACATATCGGTGCTATAAGATTCATGTATTAATTGCAACAATAATGATATATATATATATAGTAAGTTTCTGTTGTGCTCATTTGTAGCCTTCTGAAATATTCTTAATGGATTCTGAAGTTTTCTGTGTGAAGCAGCAATCTGTGCAATGGACAGAGCCTGTGGAGTTAGGGGAAGAACAAAGGCTTACGATATGAGCAGACCTGGTCCTTAAAGTCCATCAGGGTCAGAGTACAGCCCTATGAGCAACTCAACACCACCTATCAGATGAGGGGGATCTCACAGCCATTTCCACTCCTGCCTTGGGCCATTAGTCAGTGCAGCTCAAACTACTTCCACTACCAGTTTGTGGTACCTATCCTGTCTTGCCTGAAGGGGAGAACGGATTACTCTCTAGTTACCTTTCACAGACAGAAACGTTCCCAAAGCACCCACCAGCCAAGACATGTTACTGATTGCAAAGAGCATCCAAAATCTGCAAAGCCACAGATTTGTGTTTTAAGCAAATGAGGCACTTTATGATGTTCCTCAACCCACTGTGGGGACTCTAGATAGTTTCTGCTCCTTCATCTCCCTTCAGAGATGGTCTCTGCCCCCTAAGAAGCACCTGGCCATAACTGCTGAGGGTGCCGTGTTCTTATGTTTGCAAAAACACCGTAGGAGGTGTAGGAAATTAAAAAGGTGTTACAAACAACAGTAGAAACAGCAACTCATCTCTCCTCAATTCCAGTCATCTCACCTCTTGTGCCAGCAGAGCATGCAGCATGCCTGATCCACTGCTGCAGAAGCAGCTGTCATCCCCGTGGATCTTGTTTCCTCCTTAGAATTCACCTACATAACATGGGATTTGGCTCTGCTACTAAACACAGAGACAGCACCAATCTCATAAGAAGTGAGTGATGTCCTGAGGGAGCTCTGGAAAAGGCAAAGATACATGGACCTTCAGAGCAAAGTTTTACTGTGCTGCTGGTGACACCACCCTATATTACCTAGGGGAACATCATATTGCATACAGAAAAGATCTGCACAGAAATATCAATTTTCTTCAGGATTTTTGACAAAAAAATACTTTCCCTATATTTTAGTCTTTCCCTGTAGAGCGTTTCATTTCAGCTAAAATATACAGTTTTGTTTTCTAACATGTTTTGGTTTTATTTTTGGTTTGTTTTTTTTTTTCCCTAAAGTGAGACCCAGACAACTCCCCATGGAAATCAACTGTGGACCTAGAGACAGCTGGCAGCAGAGGCCTGGAGTAGACCTCAAGATCAAAATTCCCTTGAATTTGGACTAATATAAATAAAGGAAAAAACTGTTTAAGTAAAGGAAAGGAAAGCCCATGGATTCCTTTTCCCCTCTTCTGCCTCCTACTGTTTTTTCTACATGAGAACAGAAGACCTTGAGAGCAAAAATTGCCCCACTATTAGGACTGAATGAAGACTGCTGTTCTGGGCTCATAAAGTTGTTATTACAGGACAAAATTCTGATACTGCTGACACTCAATGAATCCATTTTAATTTTAGTTGGGAATATAAGTCAGGTCAGGAATGGCATACAAGGTAAAGCTAAACAGCTAATTTGGCTCAAGTCCCAAATCTTCCTGGCTTTTTTGCATAGCTTTGCTATCATGATAAATGGCTGATCTTTGTGGAGGAAAGAATTTAGTTTCCAGTAAGATTATAGGAATGAATTATCAGTTCAGCTATCTCTGCAGTCAGTTCCTACATTAATACTATTTCAGCAAAATATAAGGCTATGTTATGTTGTGACTATCCTGCTAGAATGAATTTTTAAACGTGAAGAAAAAAAATTTGTTTTTAAGTTTGGGCTGCCTGTGTGTGTAATGTGAATTTCCCCTTAAAACATTCCTATCATGCTGCTTCATATTCATTAATTAGTCTGAGGTTTCCCTCGTGTTTAGTTTACAAAGCCACTTAAACCCACGTACCCATTTAACATATTTATGACCCCAGTTTTCTTTCTTTTCTCTGAGACTGTACCGTAATTGTTCTCTGGACTCAGGGACTGCAGAGTGCCTTCACTGATGAAAGGAGACAACATAAAGAAGGAAATGAATGTGTGAGGGATGAATACCTTCCACAAAACAACTGGGTGCAATTTGGCCCATGGCCCCGGGGGTCACTTTAATAGAGTGGAGCCTCAGTCTCTATTGAGTGTATGGGAGACTATTAACTCTTAACAACTCAGTCTCAGGTTATTTATTTATTGCTTAAATGATTTGTTATTGCTACTTGAATTTAATATACCCTCTGGGAACTGAGATGGCAGCATCATGTTACAGAAAAACTACAAGTTATTTTAAAACTGTGATTGAATTTTCATGAGCACCATAAAATCTTTCTGAACAAATAACTTACCGTTAGTCAGAAACTTCAGCAGGAAATCTGTAAAATTAAGGATTTATTAGAACAATACTGTATTTGTGTGTTTCTCTGGAAAGGAGGGGTTAAATATATGAAGCTTCAAGTACTTATTTTATTATTTGGATACAATAATATTTAAGTAGCACCTCATGTTTTCAAAAGGCCTTACAGATACAATATTAACAAAATAAATCATTTCTTTCAGCCTGGGAATACCTCATGTTCAGAGATCTAGACTGGTGCACACCTGTTTGGGTATGAATGTTTTTTCAAAAAACTTCAGGGCATCTGTAAGGAACAATGACAAATCTCCCCATCAGTTCTGCTAAGTNAGAATTGAAGTCATCATAAAAAGCAGAAGCAAAATTAAATGCTCAGAAAATTAAAGGGAAAATAATAGAAGCATGAGTAAGGTTAAAAAGCAGGTTCAAAACCGGAAAGAATAAAAGCCAGCTTAAGTATTACTATAAGACTGGTCTCTGTTCCCAGCTGTTTCTAATACTACACCCAAAGGTGTTCACTAGAAACAGAGAACTGCAAAACTAAAGAGAAATCCTATTTTAACATCTTGTTGCTTGAAATCTTGCCACCTCTTTACATAAATAAATACTCTGTGTTACATGCTGTCTTCTTGAAATGCAATGATCAAATCTGAATACAATAGAGATGTTCAGATTGTGTAATTGATGTACATAATCCCATAAAAATTTTATATTGTGCCCTTTCCTATCCTTATTATACATTTCTGACTGCTTTAAAATATTGTTTATGTACCAGTTACCTGCAGAAAGTCTAGACAGGTATCTATAACATATATAACAATTCTCTTTCACCCTTTCGGTTCCACCAGTTTAGAAAAGTATAATTTGCATTCTTGCTATTGTTTTCAACATGCCCAATTCTTCTTGATCTCAAGGGATAACTAGGGAGCAGTAAATTAGAAATACTTTCTTGCAGGACTCTTGGCTGTCATCTTGAGTCTTCTTTCTTATGTATCCAGTGACTGAAGAATAGTAGTTAAAACTTCTTTGTTCCCTGACTGAAATTCAGATATTAATGGAGGTATCTTTCAAACTTCCTCCCAATACTGAGAATTACCAATATTCTAATTTTAGCCTTTGGTAATTTAAGCATTGACAAATAAGAGCTCCATCATGGTGGTGCCCACTTACTTTCTGTTACTCTGAAGTTGTTGGCCCAATTTGATCTTTCGGCAGTCTTAAAGTTTCCTTGCATCTACTGACTCTTGCTGGGACTCTGACTGCCCCTCACTTCTGCTATCATGTCTCTTGGCATGAGATTCATCTCACCTGGTATCACCTAGTCAATGGAGAAACCTGAGTTTCTTGAGGGCTTTTGGTATCACTTGTCTTAGGTATGTTCCTGGCAGTGAAGTGAACCATCTTCCAGATGTGCCTGTAGCTTTTTTATTGAGTATAAAGGCTCATGCATCACTTAGATTAAATGTATCTGAGACATTTCTATTTGGTGAGATTACTTTCACCTCAGGTGTCTGAAGAGACACACACAGGACATGAGAAACACACAGTTAATGACACCTGTCCTGTGACTATCCAGCCTCACATAAGACAACCAAATATGGAGAAAGATTCTCCTGTTTTCCCTTCATTTGGCTTGCAGGCAGGTCTTTCTTCTCCCACAGGTCTGTTTTGACACTTCTCAGCTTCTTCTGTGAATGCAAAGCCATCCTTTGCATAACTGGCTTCTTCTCTGCAAATACCCCTATAGACCACATGGTCCTGTGCTCTGAAAAGGATAAGCTTCATCTGAAACAATGGTCTGGAGTCATTTAGCTCTTTTTTATCACAAGACAGGATGGTCATGCAGGACAGAGAGCTACAATAAGCCAAGGCAAACCAGCGAAAAAATGAAATTTCATACAAAGGAGGAAGTCTTTTTTATAATGAATGGATATTTAACCAACACAGGACTAAACAATCTGAAGACTTGTACCTAACACAGTTTTGCTTCCAACTATGTGAATATTTTTCTTCTTAGAGCTGTAGTCTGGCTTAACTAACCCTCCAAAGAAGTCTGGGTCCAGAATATGAAAGGGTAAAATGAAGTACAATATTTCACAAGAAATTTAGTTGCCCCAGGCTTAACATACTGACTTAAACAGAGGCCAAAATTTCTATCCAGAAGTGAAAGGTGAAAGGTTCACAAACAGGAAAATCAACTCGTAAGAAAAAAACCCCAAATTTATCCTCCCGCGAGAGTGTTCTTAGACATGAGTCTTCACTAAAAGCACGTTTGACCGAAGCACCAGAATTCTCTAGGTATCTTCTAGGTCCAAAAATACTCCCAATGAGACACTTTTAATCAATGCTGAAAGAACACCAGCTGGTAAGATTTCTTTGGATAATCTGAGCTGCAGAAGGATGCTTATTCTCTTAAAAATCTCCCCTATACCTGCAATCTTCTCTCTCCCACAATCATAACCTCAAAGCATGCACCAGGTCAATAAAGAGCCCTCCTAAAGACTCCATGTTCTCCTCTGTGTCAGAAACCTACTAGGAAGGATGGTACTTTTACCATTAAACGCCAGGACAATTTTTTTCAGAAACCCAGGAGAATATCTGGACTGTTGCATCTATTTTAAATACAGTTGTATGCTGCGTCTGACTGAAGCTTATTACTGCCAAATGTCTTGGTTTTTTTAACATTTAGAATGTTTATTTTCACACAAACTAAAGTATATTTAATTAGTCTCTATTTGTAGAAAACACACCAAAAACTATTCATTAGTAAATTATAAATTTTAAAAACATATGGTATAATGGTTTAAATATATATTTTGCCTTAAATGCAGAGAACTTTCAAGTGAGTAGAAACACTACTTAACTATTCAAAAATTGTATGACAGTGTTCCAATTCCATTTCCAAACTATTTAGCAAAAGATTGCTTTAGCTATTGCCCCACATTCTAACTCAGATTTCCAAATACCTGTGACATATCTGCCCTTTGTTCCCTGGAATAAAAAGGAATTTGAACATTATGATATATTAAATGGCTGCTCCATGGTCAGAGATCTTCCTTGGCATGTATATCCATAAACCTTAATTTTTTCAAGTATGACCTTTCTTTTGTAGCAAAATTTATTACCTATGGTGTGAGAGTCATTTTGCAAATTTCTTAACTCTTTAGAGTTAGGATTTTCTAGGACCTTTTATCTGCATAAAACTTTCTAGGTTGGGCCATTTCCTTCAGAGCCAATGCCCTGCTCTGAAGGCAGTGCCAGCAGTGTATGAACTATGACAATGTCAATTAAAGTACCAGAATGGATTTTTGTACCCAGGTGATTAAATACTTTACCTATCTCTCCAGGATTTATACCAGTTTTCAGACTTGTAAAGAATCAGGAAGTTCACTGATTAGTATTGTTAATGTAATGGCTTTCATTTCCTACATCTTCAGGGTGAAAAAACCTACCCCAACACCAAAAAATCCATCTGTCCTTACTAAATTGTACTGAGGAAGAATTAATTTAAGTGTTAGGCCTTTCTTTTACCCAGTCTCACCCTAAATACATTCTATTTTTAAAACATTAAAATGGAGAAACAACTACTTATAACTTCCCTACGGACATGAAATGAAACAACTGTTCTGTTATTAAACTTCCCACTTCACTCAGGATGCAAGGTGCTGGTGCTTTCCACTCTCCTCTCTGTGCTGTATTTTGTTGACTCTGAAGATGCCCAAAAACTGGAATTACATCTCATCCCAGGAAGCGTGATATACGACTTCACCAGTTTGACAAAACATTGTTCCATCTCTCCCCTTCTTATTTCATGCCCTTTCCCTTAGCACGGTATGTCACACACCTTGCATATACTGCCTGAGAAAGAACTGCAGAAATCTTGTCATATAGCACTGGGGTATTATTTTCGTAAAGACATGTTGTTCTTTGTCATTTCACTCAAAGAATTAAACATTTCATTTACTGACTGTGTTTATGATACATAACCCAAGTGGAACTCTGCTTCATGAACTATCTAAAGCACTGTTGGGCCAATGTATGCTAGTTATGACTTTGCTCTAAAGGAACACAGATTTTATAACTGTGCAGTCTTCCTGAAGAAAAAAGGAATGCCATAAAGCAAAATGATGAGTGCAGTGTCCTCCTGCGCTTTGCAACAGAGCACACCACAGGATTAACTAACCCCACCAACTAAAGAGCCAGCAAAATTGCTCCCTTGCCACTTCAATGCCTGGTTGCCAGTCATGCAGCACCACTGGAAACTGAGACCTCAGGCCAGGATGGAGAAATAAATAAAGGCATCAGAAGACAGAGCAGACTTTCATAACCATGTTCCAAAAATATGCTGCAAATAACTGCATAAACACATAATAAAAACAAAACAAACCAAAACAAAAAGAACAAGAAGGCCTTAGCTAAATTTAATGGCTGTTACTATCTGGTTACCTACTTTGTTTGGCCAGTTCTTCAGGCTTGTTGCAGTGAGTGAGAAAAGATGTGCAACTGTATCTTGACAGAAATACGGGTCAAGTATAGTAACAACCCAAAATTATGTTACGTGTATGTCTCTACACAGATGAAGAGCCTCTTGTCACTACTGGACTGACTGCAGGACTAGACCTTGTTGAAGAGATTGACAAGAGATAGTCAGAGAGCATCTTCTGTCTTCCAATTACCAGTATTTGGAAGGTCACTAGTAAGTTCTGGTTTATTTAAATTCATCTCCATACTGAGTCTGGAGTAGCCTGAAATTTTTAAAAAGAACAAATACCAAAAGCAACATAGGGATAAAAAAATCTAATAATTCAATTTGTTCTTTACAGGCCTCAAATTAAGAATGTTGTGATGTTATCAAGCTCTGTGTGAATGAGAAATTCAAACTACCAATGAAAACAGTCTGGAGAGATGTAAAAATATAGAACACCCTGCAGAAAAATAGGGACCTTTATTTTGTATTGGTGGAAAACACAGGTTTTCCTCAGCATTACTTCCCTGAGGCAGACTTACTGAAATGTTTTATAGTAAGTAAACACACACATTATTTTTTTTCTAGAATTGAGGTATCTGCCATTATAATGTCTCATAATGTGTCACAGTGCACTGAGTAAGAGTACAAACTGCTCATAAAGAAATATCAAGTTTAGAAATGTGACTGTCAAATGCTCTGAGTGTAATAAGCTGATGAAAAATAATTCTAAAAAAATAGATCATCTACAAAATGGGAGATGCGCAAGCTTCTGTGCCACATGTAATGCAGCTGCCTTGCAGGAGCTGCACTAGACGCAGCTGACATTTTTAAAACTTAAAAAAGGATGCCTGTATTAGTAGAAATGCATATCAGAGCCACAGGGGAGGATGCCAATGTACATACATAGGGAGACAGATAACACAGACAACCAGGCTTCTATAAACTATTGATCTGGAGGGTGCCCTAGCTCTGAAAATTTGGGCATGCAATCTGGGTATGAATAGGTGATATGCACATCCATGCATATTCTTTAGATCCATGTCTAAAGAATAATTTGATATGCAAAGGAGTTTAAATGCTGACTGATACAAACTCCAGACAGACAGGCAGAACTTCTAAATGCTAAAAACTATGGAGCAAGTTTTACTTTGAGTGGTAACTTCAGGTATTTTTTGTAAGTTACAATTTAAAAGATTCACAGAATTCTCCTAGCAATAGTAGAATGAATGGCATTTAAAAGCATTAGAAGATTCATTGGTCCAGTATTCTAAGCCTTGCAGTTGCTTAATTAATTCAGATGGTCAGGTTCCATATATAAGTTTCACTCTGATCTCAGATCTTATTTCCATCTCTCTCTTTCCATCACTGCCTGTGAATTCATGAAGTTTCTGCTTTGCTCTAAGTTACGCCATAACAAGTTCACCAAAGGATCAAAATGCATATAGCTGCTGCTAGATATCAAAGTTTTAAGGAAGTGAAAATCACTACTACATTGCTTTGAATCCTCAAATTGTTGGGTCACTTAGTATCTCTGTATTAAAAACATGCCAATTAAGAATTACTGCTGGCCAAGGAAAGCAAGTGCTTGAAGAGGAATTCAGTCAAACAGCTGGAGTAAATCACATATTACACTAATGGCAGACAATGGAAAGATGCAGATTTACATCCTCTGTGAATCCTAAACCCAGGCATTCTTATTATAAATCACAGTAGTTTTTCTGGGAACATAATAAGGAAGTGTTTATCTACATTTCCTTGTAATGCACAGGGCTTTTTTATGATTTCAAAATTTTTTCTGTTTTATTAGTATGAGTTTACAGTTCTTTGTTCCCTGGACCGTGTGAAGAATGGAAGCACGGCGACTTGCTGCTATTTTGCTTTTGGCTGGTGAATCATAGAGGATGTCTCACATTTCATTAGTGTTTGAATCCTTAACTCCTCATATTTCTCAGGTTTTTTTCCCCTTTATACAATGTATGCAGGGACAAGAATGTGTAAGTGCCACCACCACCCCATTCAGACTTTCAGTGAATTGGCATAATTGGATTTTGCACCTCAATTTGCAAGATACAGTTCCCCTGAACGCCAACCAAATTTGGTAAGAATAAAAATAAAATGAAATGAAAATAATAATATAGACAGGGCAGTCATTCAAAAGATACTAGGTCTCCACAGTCTTCAGCTGAGAGACCCCAGATTTCAATGTACCCTGAAAAGGGTGATTAATTTAAAGTGAGTGGAGTCTGTTTCTTTAAGACAAGCTCATAAATCGTGAAAGATCACCACTTCTTTTCAAAAGGCTCTCCACGGTCTGAGTTTCCCTTCTGGGTCAGTAAAGGCATTGAAGTTTTAATGGCATGCCATGGCAGATTACACGATACAGCTGTCCCGGCACCGTGAAAATTAAGTTATGCCCCGTGTCAGCAAGGTTTTTTTCCCTTTTCTTTCCCTACCCTCCCCCCTTCACTCTCCCTCTTTCTTTCTCTCTCCCTGTCTCCTTCTTCATTCTCCTTTTTGCTGGGAAGTGCGCATCCAAGGAGGAGGTGGAAGCCCGGCAGGAGCTTCTGCCACGCTGCTGTTGAGCCCCAGCTATTGAGACTGAGTAAATGGAGCTGATGGGTGAAGAAGAGCCATCAAAATGGAGGGGTTTGTTCCTCCTCCTCTCCCCCGGGGCCCAGTGGCAGAGGCAGCCCTCTCTGCTCATTCACACACAACCATCTACTCTGTCTTCCCAGTGCTGCCGGACACCAGTCACACAGCCCTCTGCTCTGTCCCTCGGCGGATTTGCACTGCGCACCCCTTGCCTCCTTGGTTCATGCACCAGCCAGACCCCCGTGCTGCTAAATACTGTCACACAAGACTTACACTCCCGTTGTTGGAGATGCCTTTCTCCCACAGGTCAGGGCCTCATGTGTTGGTGCACACTGCATGCACAAACACACCCATGAACAAGAGCAGCATTTTGCATTTAAAGAAATAGCAAACCCTGCTGTCCCTCTAGCTCCATGTCTTCACTCTGTAAAGAATGAGAGAACAAAGAACTTATTAAAGCATGAGAAATTAACCACATTAGTATTTAGTCTGGCAGAGCAGGGATGTATGAGTAGAAGAAAGAGATGAGGAAACAGAAGGAAATAATCATTTGCAAACCTATCTATCAATATTCTGGGTCAATCATTTCTAATTTGCTCTTGATTTTTAATTTCTTGAAAACTTTAATCTCTGCAGATTATTTAAACATACCGATCTAGGACATGATGGTCCGATTCCCTTATGAACCTCCCGAGGATGCCCACAACCACAGAGTGCAGATGGACAACAGTTGATAATTATTGCACTATATAGTATTTGTAATACCTCAAGATAATGAGTTATGACAGAAGATAGCACCTATGCCTCTTCAGTCAAATCAGAGTTATTTGGTAAATCTTTGTTTCGGTAAATTAGTAAGTTAGTTAAGATTTCATGTCGAAATTCCCCATTCTGATATGGAGCCAACATGCTGGCTAGTTTACCTCCTCCAGTCTCAGTCTATCTTTCATAATGGGTATATAGATAGACTTTACATATAAACAATATTGTCCATCTGAAGTGTTTCCATTATACCATATGCAATAATTTACCCAAGCGTTTCTGGCATTACCCGCTTTGCAGTAAGCCTTCATTTCTGACTCAGTCCAATGATTTCAATGGGGTTATTTGTGCCTGGGCTCACTAAAGCAGGGATACTTTAATTAAGCTCCTTATTTATTCCACTGTTTCTGTGTATATTGATAGTAGAGGATGAAGTCTGACTACCTACATATTCAGTCACCTCTAGTTTATGAATACTTGATTAAAAATTAAGGTATTCTAAACTGGAATTAATTTGCTAATAAGACTTGGCCAATTTTTTGTGCTTTCCCCAGTTGTTCCTAGGTACAGTCGGCTGTGCACAGCCAGCACATCACTCAATATGCTAGAAGGATGTCTGCCAACAGTGTGAGCTGAACTTCACCAGCCTACCAAAAAGTGTTTAGACCTAGGACAAAATAAAATTTTTGCCATTATTATTGAGTGGTTGCTTGCAATGTTCTTCAGGAGTGTGAAAAGTTCATTAGCTCATGAGTAGAGGGGACATTCAGCCAAAGGATACTGGACCAGGATACCTTTTCTAAGAAGTTTTAGTTGCCATGTGCCTCCTTATGTACTTTCCATTTGTAGTTGGCACAAATGATAATAATGAAATCTGTAGGATATCATTAACTGGAGATGGGTCTTTCAGTTTATCTTCTACACAGGTGACGTATAAATGTTAAATAAGAACCATTTTCACAGCACTACAGTAATTCTGCTTGTAGCAGCAGAGGCAATGGCATCTGGGATCATCACTTCCCATAAATTTACCATTTACCAAAACCTTAGTTTCTTAATACACAGCAGTGTTGAGGGGGAGAGCTGGTTGCTATTCTTATTTGGGTTGCTGCTATTCACAACTAGTAAATCTTTCCCATGTTTTTTGTGATAGGTTCAGGCCTTTATTGAGTGAGGAGAGCTGTGAGCTGCCCAAGAGCTGTTTTGTTGGCAGAGGGTTAAGGAGAATTGTCTGTCACATCAATTATCTGCCCATGAGCTCTTAGAAAGAAGGTGCCTAGAGACTGGTCTCTTCTCTTGCTTGTACATCCACACACATGGACACCACAACAGGTCACATTTTGATTGGAAGTTGCTCTCCCCCTCTCTCAGCAGTGCTGCAATCCATGTTAAATCAGCTCATTCCTCCTTCTCAGTAAAATTAGACAGGCCCCTGCTTTGAATACACTGGACCACACAAGGAAGAGGGGAGAAATATCTTTCCCTCAACCCTTTCTCTCCTTGGTCATTTGGAAGCCTGTGTTCTAATAACAAATGGTGATTTAAAAAAAAAAAAAAAAAAGGACAAGCCTTCCCTTCTCCCCTTTTTCGAATGACAGCTCCGAGCCTTGGTCAGGGGAGCCCATGAATTGGACTTGCAAAGGGCCCGGGAGGGGTCCCTATAAATCTTCTCCACACAGAGGTGGCTGTCTGTCTACTTCTGGGCTGCTGCTCATTGTGACTAAAGTTTAACTGCTTTACTTTCATTCGGGGGGAGAGGGGGGGGAGTCGCATAAACCTGAGGTTTATGGATATTGCCTTATTTCCTTGTCATTTTCAAAGGCATTTGTTTCCTTCATTATTGTTCCCTTAGAAAAGTAGCAGACACAATTTTTTTCCTGCTGACTTTATTACCTAATTTTCTTTATTTCTCTGTCTTTTCCTGCTATCTATGAAATGGAAACTACAATAAGTCACCCAGCATTTGTGAGAATAAGAACAGATTTCCTTTGGCTGCTTATCTTAGAAAGACCAAGACAATCACTATCAAAATAATAAAAAATAAATTTAAAATTATTATCTATAAATCATGTATTCCTGTGTGTATAATTACATACATGCATACACACAGATACACAGACACAGAAACACACACAAACTTGGCAGCTTGCAGAAATGTCTGCTGAAATTGCCACAAGCTAAACATGGTTTTATGCTTTCTCACTGATGCTTTTACCATAATATTCTGCCTTTCTGCTCACGACTCATTTCTTGATCCCATTTCATGGATCACAGAGCAACATACCAACTCATTTAATAGCAGTACATACATACTTTTTGGATATAGTTTTAGTATGATATCACCAAAATTACAATATATAGTATTGCTAAACATCACCGATGCATGTGAATTTTTAACAATATAAAAATGCATTATTCAGCTTTATTGCTGAAAAAAATGTAATTTTTATCTTCACAAATTATCCTCCCATGTAATCTCAATCTGTGAGCACAACAAGCAATTTCTGATTCTGAAAACTATAATCAGGGAAATGGAATTGTTAATTTCAGTTTTCATGCACAGCAAATTATCCATGGTTTTTCCACATTTATCTTTAGGAGAAAGCTGTCTGAAGACTGAATCAAAGACTAAGGATTTTATTATGAAAGTGAAGTAACGATATTTTGAAACAGAAAACTCACTCCATCCATTTGCAAATCATATTACAAGTAGACAGTGAATTGCATCATTTACAGTTACTCTGAATTTTATGCAGTTTACAAAATCATTTGTTGAAATAAGGAAAATTACATCTGCAAAATAAGGACAGAACTGACTGTGCTGGGGATGTGGATGTTTCTTTTTATCATAAAGAAGGGGGAAGAAATATGTTACTCCATTCTTAGACATTGGCTTGTTTGCAGCACTGTTTGTGAGGAAAGCATGTAAAGTTGTGCCATTTGTTTGCTCCCTGCATGTGTGTGCACGGGTGGGTGAGGGGAGTTTGAGAATTCCTAATCCTACAGCTCTCAGGACCTGGAGAGTTGTACCCCATCTGGGGTAACTGGATTAAAAATCTTTTCTCATTTCAAAGGTTTGATCTCAACAAGGGTTTGATGTGATGAAATCAAACTGGCAGCTTGGATTTGAAAACTATTTGGATTTGAGCTTCCTGAAGTCTAGATCTGAGGGAATGGCTGCAGTAGATATGAATGTGTGGTAACTGCACTAATGCCTGTATAAAGAAGAAAATTATGTTTGAGAAAACAGAAAAAAACATCCCATTTCTAAAATAATACCTATTCCAACGAGAATAACCTTATAGTAAAAGAAATTTTATCAATTAATAAGTGGCACTTGTGTTATCTGATTTTAATACAGCCCCTCAGTGACAGTAGCAGAAGATTTTGTCTTAACATAGGTGACACTAAAACAACAATAGCCAGAAAATTATGTACTATTTTGTTGTCCTTCTCACGACCCAGTGTTCAAGATCTCAAATATTAGAGAGCAGTACATTGACCTATCCCAGGGGAAGGCATTACACATAATTCTGAGCAATTGTTCTTCCCTCTTCTCTGCCTCCATTCCTAACCTGCAAATTTGGGATAATAATAGCATATCTATTCCACGAAGTCTTTCTGAGACAGGTTGGTTACCTACAATGCTTCAAGGCATTCATAATCTTCGCAATGAAAGTTGCAAATAGTTCACACATTTTTTAAATAAAATACAAATCTATTTCTCTATAAAAGCAAATAATAATCTATATCTCCAGGTGAAATTTCACATGCAGTTAGGAACACAAGCTTAGAGAAGGTTAATAAACCTTGTATTAAGTTATACATTTTTAAGAAACTATACAAAAGAAATTGCACATATAGCCTCCTAAAAGGTAGGTACACAGAATGAAAACGCTGTATTGTACAAAGAGCCAAAACATTTCACCTTGGAAAGATTACAGTAAAGACAAACACAGCAATCAATGCTGCCTCTTTGTAATTGCCATACACTATCTATATTACCCATGTGTCCTATTATGCATCAACTAAAATTGACTGGAACTTTCAAATTATACAAAATGATAACATTTATACAGAAGAAATATGCCCATATTTTGTTCCACGGAAAGGCAAAACATTCTCAGATTCTCCCTCCTTATAGGTATTTTCTGATTGACAAAAGCCACGCGCACTAAAAAGAATTAATGTGAAGATACTTCTGAGGATGGAAAGAATTTGTGTAGGTTTATAATGAAATAATGTAAGAACATCAAAAATGCTTGCTGCATATGAAATGAGAATGAAATACACCATCAACAGATCTTTTCTGATGACACTTTGGGGTCATCTACTTTCCAAGCTACAGACCTTTCTCAAAGACTGGTGCAAGCCTCTAGAACCATGCACCGCATGTATCAGTTAGTTAGAAAACCCATCCCTTTCTATTCTAACTGCATATTCACTTTGACCTTTTCTTGCTAAGTAGATAGCATATAAAAATATATTTGTATCTGTACATGTATAAATACATACCAGAAAAGGATGAAAAAAAAAGATGTCTTCCTCAAAATTCACTGTAAGACAAAGACACAAGGGATGTCACTCAGCTTGTATTCTTGGGAAAACCTTGGACAATTCAGACATACTTCTTCTGATGACTGAGGTACAGACTTGTATTTTAAATGTACCGACTATTAAATTTGACTTCAAAAGAAAAAGGAAGAACAGCATACAAAAACTAGTAGTGTATTATGTGCATCTATAAACAGAATTCAACATAACAGAACCTGTGCAAGGTAACATGCAAAAGGACTGAGAAATATGCTGTGGCATTGATAAAGCATTTAAGTTTTACAGTTCTGTCCTTCAACTGTTTTTCCTTCTGTAAACACCTACTTTGGACTATTCTTTAGTTTTCCAGAGTGCCTCTGAATATTCTAGTCCTGTCCTCTAAGAATAGTTGTCCTGGATTTGGCTGGGATGGAGTAAATTTTCCTCACAGCAGCTCTGTGGTGCTGTGTTTTAGAACTGTGACCAAAACAATGTTGCCATTACATTGTTTGAGCTGTTTCCGAACAGTGCGTACAGTGTCAAGGCTTTCTCTGTTTCTCAAACTGTTTTTCCAGTGGGGTGCACAAGAGACTGGGTGGGGACACAGCTGGGACAGCTGACCCCTACTGACCAGGGGGATATCCTGTGGCATATGACACCACACTCAGCAATAAAAACTGAATGAAAAGAGAAGAAAGGGAGTGACATTCATGGTTATGGTGTTTGTCTTTCCTACTACACATCAGGCAAAATGAAGACCTGCTGTCCTGGAGATGGCTGAATGCCTGCCTGCTGATGGGAATTAGGGAATGAATTCCTCCTTTGGCTTTACTTATTGAACTGTAAACTTTCCTTATCTCAAACCACAAGTTTTCTCACTTTTGCCCTCTGATTCTTTCTCATCACCCACTGGGGAATAAGGAAGGGGCTGTGTGCCTCTCAGCGCTTACCTTAGTTAACTCACAACACTTGTCTGGATTAGCTACACCTTCTCAGATGTTCTTAAAAATATCAGTGAGTGAAAATTTACTCCTAATTCTAACTATAACAAATAACTTATACTTTTCTTCCTTGCAACAGTATTTTTTGTTGTTGAAACTTCTTATTCCTTTCCTCACTATTTTCCTTCCCTTGTCTACCTTTTCCCCTGCCCTGTCTCTGTCCTTGCCCTTCCCCTTGTTGGCATTTTCACAGTGAGTTTGTCTTGGTTTGGCATCTAAAGTTTCATCTACTCTTTATAACATCCAGGAAATAACCACTAAAACTTCTCTCAGAAATGGCTTCATCTAACTTTGTTAAATACTATAGGATTAATCTCTTAGAGTCATATAAATATCTAATTAATTTAACTACTGTATCAAACAGTATTTCCCTATTCTAGCTTGAGTCTCTGTCCTTTATTTACTGATACACTAAACTAATATTGTTTGTAAGTGATCTTTTCAAGGAACAGTTTGTAATTAAGGAAATTAAAAATGGAATTATACTTTCTGGCATTCTTACCATCACACCCCCAAATCTGTTAAAAACAACTAAAAAAAGAGATGATTTTCCCTTTGTGTTTCTAGTGGCTTCAGGGGAAGGCAGGGAAGGGTAGTCAAGGATCTCAGGTTAAATTATAATTCATAAGCCACCCTGAGATCTGTGGCTGAGTTTCTAACAGGCAACTGGTGTCAACTGAAACTGTGAACAGATGGGTTTTTTTCAGAATTAAACTCCAGTTAATTATTATCTTAGTATTGTTAAACACTATAGTCTGTTATAACTATGCTGTCCCCATCCCCATTTTGAAAAGTTTTTTGACAATAACATGCAAAAACATATATCCTAATTTCATAAAGCTTTATTTCATCATACATATGACATCAGTAGGCTAGATCAGGTGTTCTAGATCTGAGGAATTTGGTACAAAAGGCATTTCTGTCTTGGTAGGAAGTGCCTTTTGAATATCACTGATCTTGTGTCATAAGACACTACCTTAATAAGGCTAAAAATAATACTGAGTTCATGATGAGTGGCTGAGTTCTGGCAATGTACTGCAAAATATACAAAACACACAAAACACAGCACTGCTTTAAATACTCTTTAGAGTGGGAAATTTCAAGGAGAAGAAACAGACAACACTACAACCTTTTGGCAGAACGCCTTGGTGATATAACACAAAAAGCCAGGGTACTATGCCACAGAATGCAATTTTTTTAAATTTAAGCAGGAAGATCAGGAGTCTAAAATAAAAGAGTAACAAGCAGTTCTGGACAGCTTACAGATAAGTGCATTGTGAGATTTCTAATTACAAGAACAGCAAAAAATTCCTTAAAAAAGGAAGGCAAGAGATCAAAGTAGAATTTTCCCTTAAAAACTAGTAGTACATTTCTTTCTTTTCTAACTATGTCATGCCATTGAATGGACTACAGTAAGACTGCCACAGCAACAGAAATCCTGGGCTATAATGATTAAAAATAATGGAAAAGTCTATTACTTTTCCTTGTAAATCTTCCCAGTTTATGAGCATCAAAAATATCACAAAAATCACTGAGTTTACATTTCTGTATCTGTGTATGTCACAGTGTGTTATCCATCTTTTAAAGAAATCAAAAGGGAAAAAAGACTAAAAGGCCTGCCCTATCATGCAACAAACTTTGATAGAAATGTAAAATCTAACCCTCTTGCATTCATAACATTCCTGTCCTCAACTAGATTTGTCTACTGCAAGCTGAACTGAGACACCCAAGTCATTGCATTTAGGGCACTAGAAGCCATTTGTGGTCATTACTTTCCAGATACCCAAAGCTAGAAACACCCTGTCACAATTAATTCTCGGAATCACTGGGTTCAAATCTATCTCCACATTCTTGAACTTAGAAACCACCTAAAAGAGGGCAAAAGTGTGTCTTCCTATAGTTCTGCTCCTTTTAGCCCCACCATATTGTAATAAAAATCTATGTAGTACAGAGAGCAGCAGGAAGAATGATCAGAGTGATGGAAAAGGATGCTTGAGAAGGGATGTGGAAAAGTGCTATAAAATCACTGTGANAAAAAAAAAAAAAAGGAAAACCTTCTTAAAACTCTGCAATGGAACTCCTTGCTGCAGGCAGTTAAGGATGTAGACATTGTAGGTGTAACATGGCAAGCTGAAGGCAGAAAAATCCTGCAGTACCTCCAGAAAAATAGAAACCTTAGTCCTCTAACTCCTACATTGTTTCGTCATCAGTTGTGAAAGAAAAACTGTGAAAGTATCACTCTCCTGAAATCTCAGAATAAATCTTTATTGATGAAGACAAAACCAGATTGCTCTGCAAATATGTGTGTCTGTGAAGTCCTTGTGCTCATGTTGAGTAACAGACATGCAGTGACATTGTGACAGTCTGGATTCAAATCACATGGGCTGATTTGGTTATATGAGTTTTTCTGTCCCTGCCAGACTGTAAAGGGCTCCTGCAGTCCAAGCTTCTCAGAGAATAACCTTGCGAATCTGGAAATTACTTGTTAACATGTCAAACTGAAGCATCACGTTAACATGCAGCAATTCAGCTTCAGGAGGAAAGGCCCTGTGCCCAAGTCAGCACTGGACATGCTTAGCCTGGGGGCTGTTTAGGAGGAGTGGGACAGGGATGGTTTAAAAAAAGATGCCTCTGCCAACAGAAGGCACACGTAAAGTACCACCTCATTCTTCAGCATCTTTCCCATAACCTGTTTCTGTGTAGTGCCAGCCTCATCAGCTTGCTCTCCTGCCTTAAGAGTGGTGGTGGAATTGAGGGAATGGAAGTAGGTGAGTAGGTGGTTCTTTTCAGCACTGGAGAGAAAAAAGACAAGGCAGTCTCGTACCTTTCCAGTGCTAGTTCAAAATATGGAAACCAAGACTGAAAGAGATATTCAATCTTATATTTTAAATGAGCTGGAGCATTTTCTGGGGATTAGTATAAATACTTGATGGTAACACATGTTAATAAACATAAATGCTGGTATTCTGTAATAACCAAAATTCGTATCCCTATATCCTGGCTATATACTGACAGGAAAAATCTTGCAGAGTGTGGAGAGTTAGGTCAAGATAAAATCATACAGGACTTAGTAGGAAAAAAAGTATTAAGCATTCAGCAGTATTTAAAAATAGACTGCAACTCATATATGTGTTAATTTTATTTACATGTAGTATAGCCAAACATTTTAAGACAACCCATGTATGAGCAAAGCAATATGCATATTATTAAATCAATACACACTTCAATTTAATATTTTACTACTAAACATATAGATATATTTAATATTAAAATGTCTGCATTTGTATTTGAATGTGTAAATAACTCCAAGCCTGTTTTAGTCTCTACGTGTAGTTGTTCAAAAGTGCAGGTTTTCATGGCAATACTTCCTTTAAAAGATCTGGGAAAATAGCTGTGGAGTCAGTTCCTACAGAGATTACAGAAAGTGGTTGTCTGAAGGATAAAATTTTGCTTAAAGTCTCTTTAGTCCTGCCTCTTATTTAGTAGTCACAGTTATGCCAAATGTCTTACTCTTTTTCATCAGGGAGCAGATAATAATTCAAAAGCCTCAGCCAAAACAAACTCTTTGAAAAGACCTTATGAAATCATTTCTCCTTGCAAATCCATAAAAATCACCTCAGACCCCTTATCAATAAAAGGGCTTAAAGAGGGTGCAGAAGTCGTTGAATTATGATGTGCTTGTTTTAATGAAATTCCACTCCTGCTGGGATGTTCCCTGCAGATTTTCCATATTTCAGCATGGGAAAGGTTTGATGCTTTCCTGCCGGTGCCAAGAGTTAATTGAAAACATTTCAGGATAAATTCAGCTTGGGGGCCAACGCTCCCATTCCTTCATTATTCGTAACAATAATAGAGGAGTAATACAATTATTAATAGGCATGTTGTATCCTCTTAAAGTGGCAGTGTGTTTCTGAAACCATGTCTTTCACATTCTTTTTCTTACGCAAATCTGAAACAAATGAAAGAATAGAAATCTCAGGAGAAAAGCTAGCCTGGCTGCTATTTTATACCATTCATCACTTTTTCTCCAAGTGAATATTTAGCTATTGTTAAATACAGGTACTTAATTAAAATAAAATTTAAAAAAATTATCTAACAAAAAAAAATCACTCACTCATCTAGACCAGAAATTCCTGAAGGTCTTCATGTTTAAAGTCTCAGCCTTGTGTGACACTAAATGGTTTTCTTTGCAGATATGTATATCCTCAGTTATTTAAGGAAATTCAGCAAAGAGAAATGCAATTTTTAATAAAATGCTATTGTTTTAAAGATTAAATCAGTTTTGAAGTGATATATCATTCTTAGAGTTTATGTTTTCAGTTTAATGAATCTAAAGTAATGGGGGGAGGGGAAGTTATGCCAGAATATATTAGATTGTCTTGCTGGCCCAGGGCTACTTATATGCTACCTTCCACTGTAAACAATTTATACTATAACCTTGCAGAAAATGCTTTGCAATTTTTCCTCTGACCTAGTGTCTTGATAAATTCATAGCAATTTTGTCAGTATTAATGCACTCCTGATAACTTCGATTTTGAAAGTTGTAAAAGTTATATTTCCAAAATAATGTTTTTACTTAGCTTATTATAATCAATGAAAACCAAGGAAAAAGGATTACAGTTATTTGGTGCAGAATACATTTTAATTTGTTCTCCAAACTACTCCTCCCAAAACAGAGAACATAAAATATAAAACAGCTCTAACTACAGAACTATTTTGCCAAAGAGCTTGCTCACTGAAGGATCCCAAAAATAGTCCAAACAAATGAAGTTACGTGACACCTACAGATTTCAAGTCAAGAACATATCATTTCAAAAGCCTGTACCTCATTTACTACAGTTTTTTGGTTTTGGGTTTTTTTGTTGGTTTGTTTTTTTTGTTGTTGTTTTGGTTTTTTTTTACAGAATTCTACTTGCAGAAGTCTTTGATGGGTGTCTGTCCATTCTGGAGGAAATGAGATATTTAGAACTGCCCCAGTGCACAAAATTCCGCAGACAGAATGTAGGTAACTTAACCAGCTTTCTGCATCCTGTCTTAATCTGCTCACCCAGAAGGGCGACAGAGAGATTACGGCTTGAACACTTTTCCAAACATCAATGCCCTGCTGAGGTAGAATTCTGAAAGACAACTGAATGGCAGGTACGTAGTTTAAAGTATTTCTATACTCTGGGATGATGGTAGGGCCTAAGTAGAATCAGGGCAGGGTTAGGAACAGTTTCTGCCTCAGTTATCCCCACTGCAAAACAGGAACATGTTCTGAGTCAGAGCTACCAGTGTGTAACAATCTCCCTTGATTTACACAGCAGAGTACTGTGACAATGCTGGGCTTCAATTCTGGGCTGAGAGAGCATCACTACACAATGCTTTCACTTGTTCTCATAAGTTTAACAAACTTTCCGTATCAAACTACTTGAGAAAATCAAATTTGTTCCCATGAATATCATAAAGGCAGACTTCAGCTAGGCTTGCACGTATAGCTTACAGAACAGGATGCTTCTTAATATAGAGGAACAGTTTGGTTGCTACAGGTCTTTTCCTTGCTTACTGCACACAGCTGTGAGCAAACCAGACCATATTTTGACCCAAGTGTTCTAAATGAGATCTGAAAAAAATCAGAATTATTTCTGAATATATTTAGACTCTACATGCAGTCTGTATATTATAAGATTTAGCCAAATACTGCCAACGATTAAACCACTCAAAGTTTGAGCCGTCCAAAAGGGAAAAGATTTCAGTTTCTCAGATTTCCCTATCAGTCTTATCTACTTGTTTTACAAATACATCCTCTCCGGCAGTATCTTTTGCATGGTAACACGTTATTGAACACATCCAGACTAATAGCTTTACTTACTCCAGTAGGTATTAAGTCAACTCTTTAGCTACACCAGGCCAGACCCAAGTGTTAGCTGAGTGTTGATCCACATAACCTTGTGTCTTCTCAATATCATTTAGGTAACAGAGTAATCCTTCTCTTTATACAAATAAAGACATAGGCTAAATTTCTTTCTAATATTTAATATAAGCTTATCCTTCTTTGTTTTAAAGTCATTCGCCTTTGTTCTATCACTACATGCCTTTGTGCCTCTTGAGTTTTCTTGTAATCCCTGTTTAGATACTGAAAGTCAGCCAAAGGACCTCTTCAGTGCCTTCTCTTCGCCAGGCTGAACAGCCACAACTCTCTGTCTTCATAGGAGAGGTGCTCCAGCCCTCCAGTCAACTTAGTGGCCCTCCTCTGGACTCATTCCAAGAAGTAAACATCTTTTTTGTGTTGGGGGCCCCAAATCTGGATGCAGTACTCCAGGTAGGAGTACTCCAGGTAGGGTCTCACAATAGCCGAGTAAGAAGGCCAGAATACCCTTCTTCAAACTGCTGGTCATGCCTCTTTTGATGCAGCCAGGATGTGGTTTGCCTTCTGTGCTGCAAGCACACATTGATGGGTCATATCAAGCTTTTTGTCCACAAACACCCCCAAGTCTTTCTCCCCAGGGCTTGTATTTCTCCATTCCCCTGCCAGCTTCTACTTGTACTTGGGATTGCCTCAGTCCAGGAGTAGGGCTACGCACTTGGTTTTTTTGAACCTCCTGAGGTTCACACGGGCCCACCTCTCAAGCCTGTCAAGGTCCGTCTGGATTGCATTCCTTCCCTCCAGCATGTTGATTGGACCACACAGCATGGTGCCATCAGCAAACTAGCTGCAGTGCACTCAATCCCGCTCTCCACGTCACCATTGAAGATGTTAAACAGTGGCAGTCCCAACACCTATCCCCAAGGACAACACTTGTCCTGGTCTCCACTTTGACATTGAGCCATTGACCGCAGCTCTTTGATTATGACCATTCACCCAATTCCTTATCCATCAAGTGATCTATCCATCAAATCCATGTCTCTCTAGTTCAGAGACAAGGAACATGTTGTGTCAGACAGTGTCAAATGCTTTGCACAAATCCAGGTACATGATGTCTGTTGCCCTTCTTTTATCCACCACTATTGTAATCTTGCTGTAGAAGACCACCAAATTTGTTTTGACCAACCACCTGATTATTTCCTGTGTCCTTTAGCATAGTTTCCAGGAGGATCTGATCCATAATCTTGACAGGCACTGAGGGGAGGCTGACTGGCCTGTAGTCCCCTCACTGTTCCTTACTTTCCTTTTTAAAAATGCCAGTTATGTTTCCCTTTTCCAGTCAGTGGGGACTTCACCCCGACTGGCATGATTTCTCAAATAAAATGGACAGTGTCTTAGCCACTTCCTTGGCCAATTCCCTCAAGACCCTCAGATACATCTTATCAGGTCCTATGGACTTGTGAATGTTCAGGTTCCTTAGATGTTCTTGATCCTGATCTTCTACAGGAGGCAGTTCTTCATTCTCCTAATCCCTGCCTTTACCTTTTGCAACTTGTGTGGTGTGTCTGGAGCACATGCCAGTGAAGAGCAAAGCAAAAAAAATGTTGAATTCCTCAGCTTTCTTCATGTAATCTGATGTTCTGTATCCTTCCTGAGAAGACCCACATTTTCCCTAGTCTTTCTTTTATTGCTGATGTACCTAAAGAAGCCTTTTTTTGTTCTCTTGATATCTTTGGCCAGATTTACTTCTGCTCGTGTTTTAACTTTCCTAACCATCTCCCTGGCTCTTCAGGCAATTTCTCTATATTCCTCCTGGGCTACCTTTCCCTGCTTCCACCCTCTGTAAGCTACTTGTTTGTCCAGGAGCCTCTTGTTCATCCATGAAAGTCTCCTGGCATTCTTTTCTGATTTCCTCTTTGTAGGGATGAAATATGTCAGAATGCAAGAGGATTTCAGAAGACTGGCAAGTACCCTGTTACATAAATTTCCAAGTTTAAGTGTCATCATGTTAAAACAACAAAGATCATGCCGACATTAGCACTTTCTCAGCTGCTATCACTCTTTTAATTACAAGGCTTAATATCACTGCCAGTGGACGACCAGAAATTTTAGTGTTTCTATTTGTTCTGTTTAAACCAACTAGCTTCCTATATTTTTTAAACAATTAAAACTAAACAAACCAAATATACACTCACATCAGAAAGTAGTAGGTAACTCCATTATTTTAGTGTGATGTTATAAAGAGATGTGGCATGATTTTGTAAGAACAGATGACACCTAGAAAGCCACGTTTATTTACATGAGGGGGTGTGTTTTGTGACTACAGAGAGCACTGTAATTTCCAGATAGTACTTTGTTAAAAATACACTGTATCTGCATTATCTATACTTATATGTAGACATAAGGGAGAAAATTTAGTTGTCCTTTATTTCTATTGTTTCTACGCAGCAAGATACTGTGGTGATCAGTGCCAAGGACGTGCTTATAAACAAGCATTTCTGTCTTCCAGAAGGAATGAGAGGTTCCTTCTGCACTCCCAGTTTCCTCCAAATTCTTTTCCCAGACTTATACTTCTCTTTTGCAATCGAACTGCCCATCTTTCAATTCGTAAGTGTTACCATCAGACACTTTCCGTTTCCTCATTTGATTCCCTTAGTTTCACTATTTCCCTCATGTTATACCTCGTCTCCCTCTTTTCTCCAGATCCTGAACTAAATTCTATGTTTTTGTCTCCACTTTCCTCCTAAATTTTCACTGACCCCTTCTCAACTGTTTCCACCCTCTCTAGCCTAGTGGGAATGTATAACAGCCACATCCTCTCCTCAATCTCCATGTATCACCATCTCCATTGAATTATGCCATGTATATTCCAGAGCCTGATCTCATCCTATATCAACCCAAAGTGCCTTTTGGATGTCATCAGAACAACATTAAAATCACAGAATAACAGAAAGTTATTTAATGGGACCTCCAGAGATCATCCACTCCAAACTTTTTCTTGAAGCTGTATTCCAGCCAACATTGGAATGTCACAGATGAAGTCAGTTGTGACTCTTGTTAGCCAAGTCTTGAAAAACTAGCAACTGAGGTGAAGGAATTTCTCCAGGAATCCTGTCATGGTGCTGTACTACCTTCTTCACCCCCTGGCAAAATTCTTCCTAATTCTCAGTCTGAATCTACCAGCCACAGTTTGTGCCTGCTGCAACTTGTCACACCTTTTTTCTAACACTACCAATAAGAGTCTGGCCCTGTAGTCTTTACAAAAGTCTCCACACCATGGCTATGAGCTACCATTAGATTTCTGGTAGCCTTTTCTCAGCTGGACTAAAGTTCAGCTCCCTCATCTTTTCCTTATTGGTCACAAACTCTAACCATTTTGGTGGTCTTCCACCAGTCCCTTAAGTTTCTCAATATACTTCCTTAACTTGGGAGAGGACTTGCCTCAAAACTGTACACAGTATTTGAGGTGCAATGTCATGAACACCAAGAACATGAGGATGATAGTTTTCACCTCCAGCTTCTTGAGATGGGGAAAAAAATCTTCTCCAAAGCTGAATATTCATCTTATTTCCACATTACTCTTATTTTCTGGCTCTGCCAACATTACTAAAGCCAGTTACGTTTCTTTCTGTGTTGCATCCCTGTTATTTTCAAACTGTGTCTCAGCTAACTTCTGGATATTTTTTTAAGCTTCTTTCTCCTTATTAGCAAGTATGCTATTTATTCATTCTCCAAACTTTCTCTACACAATGCTCATCTCCTTTCCTTACCCTTTCTTCCTCTCACCCATTCAAAATACCACTTCTAAAGTGAATCTCTCTTTATGCAGTCATGTCTTCACTCTGTATCACTTTATTCATGTATTTCTAGGCTGCCTACATATCACACTTCATCTCATGACCCATCCCACTAAACCTCTATCTGTCTGTTTCCTTACTCTACAGTGTTCCTCTTTCCCCTCTACTGACATATGTCCAAGGTATAGTATCAGCACTGTTCACTGTGTGCTAACAAAAATCTCTCTTCATGCACATTCACCTTCTATTATATTATCCACTTAGCTCATAATAAATTCATTTAAAAAAAAATTAAAGAAAAGAGGGGTTTGTCAATGACTATTTTAATTTTAAGCACCAAACTCTCATCACTAGCAGTAGCTGCATAAATCATCCCTCTTTATTGTTTTATTTTTATGCCCTTCAGTTACATTTGCACTGGCTGAATTTTGGACATAAATATCCAAAATATTAGCTGAAAGCTTCCTCAGAAGGCAAATCTTTCCCACATCCTTCCCTGCAGTTCCTCTTTAAGAGGTGTCAGCATGGCTGAGAGAATGAAGTGGCTCCACATTGTTTGCCTGAACTATTATGTGTTTAACATTTCCATAACAAAAGTGCCACTCGACTTCTCCCCGATTAATGCAGCTCGAGGGCTCTTGTCCTCCTTTAATAAAACATTGTTGAAATCATTTATTTAGAGCCCCTGGTTACTAGTGGTAGAATGACCATCTTTGTGCCAAAATATAGTGTATACAGTCCACTATTTTGTAGTAGATCATTCTGTTATTTAAGAAATTGATTAAATGGATGTCTTAGAAAGTATTTATGCTAATAGCACATTACTTATGTCATTCAGACAGTCAATGTGAGTCTTTTCAACTGTCTACGACAGCCAATGCCTCAAGTAAAATACAGTAACTTTTAATGCTTACAAATCTGTACCATAGAAATGAAATCTGAGAGAGAAGCACTGCTCTTCCTATTTGAAAATGTTTCCTGTTGCACGACTACCTACTTTTCCTGAGGACTTGCAGTGGGTATGTTACCACAGGCAGTGTGTAATGTTATTACTGGGGACAGGCAGAAAATCACTTGAAGGTCTGAATTTATTTTAGGGACGTTTGGAAATGCAATGTAACTCAGCCACTTAAGAAGTATTTTCCATTACTCAGTTGGTGATGATTTTGTGAACCACTACTTTTTATATGTGCACTTTGGCCATTTTGAAGTACTTCTCAACTTCCAAATTAAAAACAAACCTTCAAAAGAAATAGCAAACAAAAACTAAGTACTAGTTTTGCATTGCATTGAAGTGGAATGCCTTGTTCTGCACCTGCAAAGGTGTCTGCAGCCACCTTTGCAGCCCTATCTGAGATACACCCTACAGATGCATACCTGCAGTGAGAGATCTGGTACTTCAACAGCTCTTAGGATGAGTGGAGAGAAGATTGTAACTAAAATCCATGATGCCTTCCAGTGTGACCATGAAAAGACTTGGCCAAACCAGAGCTTTGCTTATGGCCATTGTAAGGCTTAGTTTCATAATAATTTTAAAGTTATGTATGCCTGTCTGTATACATCGGTGTATATTGTTAAAATAAACAGAGACCTTATGTTATGTCCATTGTGATCACATACAAAAGCTTTGCTGTGTGCTTGGGTGATCAGTGAAGCTTGAATCTCCCTCTATTTACTGTATGGTCACTGTCAGTTCAATGAACTGCCTCCTTGTTCTCCACCATTGTCCCACACTCCCTTAAACATTTGTCACTGAAGTGCCTGCAAAGACAAATAAACTGTCACCAAGAATTCAAACCTGGTAACTGGGAATGAAAAGGGAGCAGAACCTACTGGATTATTTTACATGAAATGATGGAAAGTTCCTTCTCCCCCTGGAAGATAGGACCTCAGCATAGAGCACTGTCAAATACCCAGACAAACAAGAGAACTTCCTTTCCTGTGAAAAATCTGTCAGGGAATGTGAAGTCTTTTCCTTGCTTGAATCTGTCCTTGCTACATTACTTGACATTTCAAAAATTTCCATATGTCTGAAAATCAAGAAAAAGACATCCAGATTTGATGGACATCAACATCTGCACAGGCTTTGCGGGCAACCATTTCTCCTGGAAGTTGTGCTTAGTTCAATAACACAAGACTCAGAGTTATCTCTGTATGGAAAGGAGGTCACAGGACAGAATTAGTTCAGCTGTATTTATTGTGGAATTATTTAAATTAAAACAATCTACTTTCTGTGGAGAAAGAAGCATACAGATGAGTTGGCTACTGGTGCTCAGTGTTGATTTATTCCAGGCAGATGCTTTTGACAGGAGCCTGTAAAATCAAGTCTTGAGTTTATTGTAGCAGTTAATTATCAGTCCTTTTCTAGTGCTAATGTCTTTACTCCTAACTGAAGAAAAATAAAGGCTTTTAGCTGGGACTTAATTTTTCATCAACAACGAGTTAAATAGTCCTTGTGGGTGCGAACTGTTGACAAACTGAAAATATGTTTCTGGTCATCTTCTGCAGAAGTATTTAAGATCATCCCTAACCAATTCCGAACTCAGCACTTTGTATAGAAAGCTGACTCTATTTACAAGTCTCACCCTACTACTCTCTCCTCCTGAAGGAACAGTTTCCAGCTTTGTTTTAACAATAAGTTTACTCAACCATTGAGAGGACTTTAAAAACAAACTTCAAATCATAGCTGCACACCATACCCACACTCTTGTTTGGTATCACAACCATTTGGGGTTGGTTTATGAATGTGCACGTGCGCTTGTGTGTGTTTATTGCTGGGCAACATAATCAAATTCACACCCTCAATAAATAATAAAATAATCTGTCATTGAAATAACTAAACCAGAAGCAGTGACTTCTAATTTTGCTGATTTATACAACAGACAGATGTGGATTTGTGCTCTGTCAAGATCTGGTAAGATGAAAAAGACACTATCTTGCTAATCTGTTGCCCCTCAGTCAAAGTTTATTTGTGGTAGCTTTTAAACTTCTGACTCGCCTTCCAATTACAGCCTTTAAAACGAAAAGCTTTAAATAAACACCATGAATAGAAGATAAATAAACTTTTTCCCCCTGCCTTTTTTCTTTTTTTTTTTGTGAGTGCCTAGCTTGACAATCCAAACTCAAATCCCTAGAGGACTGAGCTCTCTCTTTTGTGTTAATGTTTAAAAGATTTTCCAATGCTGGAGTTTATTCCTACTGCAAACATTTCTATTTACAAGGTCAAGTGTATCAGCACTCGACACAGCTTAAGAGTGTAATTATTTATCTAAGGGCGTTTGAGTGTAGATCAGTAGCTCTGGCAGCAAACCAGGCTTCAGCACGATGCAAAGCAACTCCTAAGAACAGTATTACAAGATCTAGTAATTGCTGATCCCTTCACTGTGTTTACTTTTGCATTCTTCGTTGTGGGAGAAGGCAGGCTGAATGGTAAACTTTGCGTTTTGTTGCAGCCGCCTTGATGCTTGCGCCCCTGCCTGCCCCAAGAGCAGCTTTGTTCGAAACGCTTGCCACCTCTGTGTGATGTATTTCTCACCACTTGTTTGCACGCCTAGGAGCATTTCTACAAGCGTCAGTGAGAACAACGTGCCTCCACGAAGAAAGCACGGTGCACTAGTAATTCTACATACATACAGCAGAAGTGTCCTTGCTTTACTCCCTTCTGGTACTGGCAAGTTACCATGCCAACGCATTATAAAATCAACAACTCATTTAAAGTAGTACTTTCAAAGCTGTATTTACTTCTTGCATGTAATTATTCATTAAAGTAAGAATAGCAGTAATTTACATCTATGTAAAGTATTACAGGCAGACAGAGATTTTTGTTTGTTGACTGTTTTTTGGTTTGTTATTCTGTGGTTCAATCTCCGTCTCCCCCTCCCACCCCCAACTTGGGTTCTGAGAGTTCAAGTGTCCCTGGAAAACAATTTCACCACATCCATTATTTAAAGCTCTTTCTTTACTAATTTACACGTTTAGAAAATACAAAAAGCCATACATATTTAAAACACAGGCCTTTTTTATGCTTCCTATAAAAAATACAAAGTTTAAGGCAGCTCAGAAATGCATTTATACAATTCTAGTACGTTTATAAAGTCTCTCCAAATAAAAAAGTTAACTCTCAATCTGTAAAATACACTGTACGTTTGATGTTCTAGAGAGTACTTCACTTTATCAGTGTTGCTGGTATCCCTTTAAACATAAAATGAAATCTGTACCTTTCCAGAAACGAACAGCAAATGCAGCTATCTGACAAACAGGATGTGGAATTAAAAAAATTTATTATTTTTTTTAAATAAATTATCCCCAAAGCATACAATTTATAGAATTCTATATACAATGAAGAGCGACTGGTAACAAATCCCAGTTTTAAATACTTTTCTTTAATATAAGATTTACCAGAGGTCAGCACCCTGATATGACGAGGCAATAAAACTTTTCAGGATATTTGTACATACATGTTCTCGAGTTTAAAAGTGTCTTTCAAAGATGGCAGTGCAGAGCTCTTTTAAAACAAAAGTTGCATTGTTCAGTATAGCCAACAACTCTGAAAAAAAATATTTTTTTAAATGTCGCTAAGTTACAGAGAAAGAGACAGCTGCTGGCACGCCTTTGTTATAGGAAAGACGTGTGTGCAAGAGTGAGTGCTGTAAACCACCGAATTTATTCAGTCTGCTATTTCCCTAAATTTAATTAATGGCAGATGCGGTGTAAGCCCCTTTCAGGCACCACCGCATCACGAAGAGCGAGACGCGGCGAATGATCAAGTTGCTGACTAACCAGTACGGCAACGCTTTGGCAGCAAGTTTGGGATCCTCACCTCTTACTAACCTTCATGTAAAAACACCTACGAGACCCTCACTACCAGCGTGCCATGACTCCCGGGTTGTACCGGGGAGCGGCTGGCGGCCTCGCCCGCAGTCTGTGTCAGCCGCTCCGCTCGCTGGTCACACGAAGGCAGGCAGGGTGGCAGCAATTGCATAGTGCACACTCGAGACCGACACCCGAAACACGCGCGGCCGCTGCGTTCGGGGGAGGGGGCGGGCGAGGGCTGCGGGCAGCGGCGAGGG
>WBMV01009015.1:130236-161294 GCA_013396655.1 Campylorhamphus procurvoides | reverse complement strand
ATCCATGCTCGGCGGGCCCGGGGCCCTCCAGGCGGTGCGGAGCGGAGCGGAGTGGAGCAGGGGCTCGGTCCGGCCTGCGCCCCTCAGCCGCGGCGCGGAGCAGGGCGGGCAGTCAGTGCGAGCAGCGGCTCGGGCGGCAGCGGGTCCGGCGGAGCGCACTCGGGGAGCCACAGGCTGCGCCGGGAGAGATCATGGTGCTGTCCTGCTCCTCATGCAGTTCCGTCGCCTTTTTTCCTTTCCTTTTTTTCCCCACGAAATAAATGCCCAGTTGCTGCTGCCTCCTCGGGAGTTTTTAACTCTCCGCTCGCAGCATCTCTGCACATGCCAGTCGGTGCGGTCCCGTTCACAGTCCCGGTTCCGTTCGCTCCCTCTCGGTACGGGTCGCGCTCTGGGGTGCCGAGAAGAGCCGTCTGTCCCGCTATCAAGACGAGAGCACGGGGCAAGGAGAAGAGGCAGCCTTCGCGGTCGCTTTGTCTCTGGGCGACTGATGCTGCTTCTGTTGTCAACAAGCCCTGCAAGCTGCTCTGCGGATCCGTCTGTGGATCTTTTTTTCTTTGCAAGGCTTTAAATACAAAAGTGCCCTCCGAGCAGCAGCAACGTGCTCTGATTAGGCTCCATTATGCATGCATGGAAAAGCAAACAAACAAAAAAAAATTAGCAACGCTTCTTCTTTTACACATCCCCCCCAGCCTGCTCTCTCTCGCTCTCTTTCTCCCTTTCTCCACTTTTTTCTCCCTTCGCTCGGCCCCCTTTCCCTGCCTCGCCACTTGCCATTGGCCCAGCCTGTTGTTGAAACCTTTTTCTTTTCCCCCTCCTTCTCTTTACGATGTGCTGGAGGGAGGGAAGGAGAGAGGGGGGCTAGAGGGTAGCTCACATTCAAAGCTTGAAAGGAAAGGCTTAGGGAGAGTGACAGCCCCCCGAGGAGCCCCTCCTCCCGTTAAGGCGGCGCGGCAGGGGCTGGGGCGGCGGGGCTGGGGTAGGGGCTACTTCGCGTGGAGCGCTCCGTGCCGCCAGAGCGGGGCATTGCCCTGACGCTGGTCCTGCTCCTTACAGTGGTGGGGTACAAAAAAGGGTCTCTAGCCTGCGTGAGGCCTGTACTCAAACTTCCCAGTGATTCAAGTCAGGGCAGAGCCCGTTCCAGAGTGGTAGGGAAGATCAGACTCAAAATGGGACCGACTTTGTTCTTACTAAAATAAAGACACATCTCCTGCTTCAGTGTGCTAATACACTCAGACAGAGCAAAGGTAACTCTGCTAGTGGTGTACTGCGGTCATGTAAGTACTTCTTTGCTCTGCCTTCAGTATTGCAACTTTCCACTTGCCGCATAGCCCAGAGTTTCAACTCCTTCAGCTCAGGTTCTCTCCTGAAGTTTTTGTGCACGGTTTTAAGACACTGGCTTACAACGGTGCCTGTTGACAGAAATACAGTAGATCTCAATATAGTTAAAGTATAGATAAAGTATTAATCTGCCAACTAGTAAGTTTTAAAAAATCTGTTAAAAGAGTTTTCATTGGAAGCGAAATACCTGCTGAAGTCCTCCGTTCCCTTCCTTTGCTCATAACGAAGTAGACACACAAATATTGAAGCACAACGAGAGGAGCATAACAAAGTAAGTAGTGGTGCATTTAGCCATTGCCTTTCGTTTTAGTGCTACCTTAATTCCAGAGCAACATCGTCTCCAACCACAAGGGGCATCGGTATCTGCTGCCTGTCAAAACTGGCGCTTTTTTTTTTTTTCATCCTGAGACTATCAACTCCATCTGTCACAAAAATTAGGAGAAAATCTATTTTCCAGAAACTCGGGGATCTTGGAGTCCCACTCGGTGTGGAATGATCTCTGTCTGAAAGTGTGTGGACTGTGTAATGATGGTGTGTTGTGCCTGGGAGTCAGTATGATTGATGTTTCGAGAAGCATTCGTAAGGACGTGATCCATTGTCATCAATTTTACGAGCTGCTTGTGTTTCTCCTTCAGTATAGTTTTGCCCATTCTGTTGCAAAAGTTGTGTTTTTGTCTCTGAAAGCTGTGTTTAGAAACTCTGCCTTCATCCACCTAGTTTAGAGCTGTTTCTTTTAATTCTTGTTGAATGGTAGTATTAAAAATGCCAGATGCTGTTCAGGCAGGGTGCAGTAAATGCACATTGTTATCTACATTGGGTGGCTAGGTTGGAGATGGCATTGCAGACACGATACAAAGTGCTGCTGCACTGTCTGATTCCTAGGGAATCAGCCCATGGTGAGGTTAGAGGGAAGGGGGCCTGCATGCTGGGATGTTCCAGACATAGGGAATCTGAGACAGGGGACTGCAACAGAACGGAATTGCGCCTTGGGGCCCTCCAGATCTTCCCCAGCATGGGAGAGCAAAAGTGGCCATCATCCCAATGGGGTTGCCTTCTACGAACTGCTGGCGGATGAGCTCTGTCCCTTCCCAGCTCCTGCCTTCATCTACAAAATCCATCCTGCTCCGTTGCTTCATTTCTGGAGCAGAAAGAGGCTGTTGACCCCGGGCGGACCGGCAGCCGCTGAACTTCGGACCTCCCGGGAGGGGGAGTAGAGGAGCCTTCACTGCCGGCCTCGCACCCTTGCCTGGCTAGGAAGAGGATGCGGTGGTGCTGCCTGAGCAGAAGGAGTATCAGTGCCTAGTCCCACTAGTCCTGACGGACTTCCCTGACTGAGGACAATGTTCGTTTTGCCTGCTGGTCTGAAAGGCGGAGCATGGCTCGAAGCATTGCATTATTCATAGGCAGAGATTTTCACATACAACTTTCAGTTAAAGAAATACAAGTTTCATAGAGTAATAATAATAATGCAAATTGAAGTTTGAAATTATCTTTGCTCTCATACAACTAATAAAAATTGTAACAGAAGTTCACTGGACTCTTCAATTCCCACACTTTTGAGCCATGTAGAATATGATCATCTATATCCAGGATTATATATCCTTTGTCAATAAATTAAGTTCCTGAAATTATTTAAAACATACTAGTCTGCCCTTATGTAATGAGCATTTGGATTCTCTATTTGTAACTATCATTTTGGGTGAGGGCTTGGGCCTCACAGTGCTCTGTTGGATGACAGAACTATTTTCTTCTGTGCAACTAAACCTAGGGAAATAACTCTGGCCCCACTTCTTTGATCATGGTTTTCTAACAACAGAAGTGGTATTGTCAAACTCAGCTTTTCAGTTTTCAAAGTAATGTGGAAAGCAATTCCTGCTCTGTTTCACAAAGCACCAAATAGGACAATACATCCCACAACTTTACAGTAAAATAAAATCTGGTAGCTTTCTGAATCCCCACATTTGCTAGGTTTTTCTATGCAATCTTTTCATGTCTTAACAAATTATTTTAAAATACATGGCCTGTATTTGTGATTAACTCCTTTCAAATTAGTTTTAAGTACATTTCTTTTATTGGATTATATTGCTTTTTTCTGCATTTTAAGATATTTACAACTACAACTAAAATTTCTGGCGGGTGTTCTGTGAATTAATTTGCTGATACAATTTCAGTATGTGCATCCAGTAATATCTTAAATATATGCCTGATAAGGACACACAGTGAGAGAGCAATTTTTCTTCTTGAGGGAGGGACTGAATTCTCTACTAATAGTAGATTTCACCTGCCAGTGAAATGCAGCATCTTAATGTTTACCACTCTGTAAAATGTTCTCAGAACCTTGGCATTATGGGGCACGGGTGTCATGGGAGGCCTCAGGGGTCCTACTCATACACCAACATTCATCCTGTAGAAAAGGCCCAATAAGGTGTCACTCACAGTAGCCTGTGCAGATGACTGAATATGGACATGTGCATGCTGCATGGATTTCATGTACCCTCAGAGACTCTTATATAATAACTTCTGCATTCTAAAGTTACAAAAGAGAAACCTCATGACTTACCACATTCCCAGCACAAACTGAGGACAGGGGAATGAATACCTTAAGTGGTGTCTGTTTCAATGGAGAAGTAAAGGAGAGTGAAGGCATCTAAATCAGGTTCTTACTTCACATCTGAAGTAGTTCATCTTATTGTCTGGTCAGAGCTGCTTGGGAAATTCATGTCTTAAGTTAGCCATGTAAACTAGGTGTGAATTCTCCCCAAAAAAGTATTTTTTTCTTCACTAGAATGTGCATGACTTTCCAGTGTGAGCACCCCTTCTCTCTCTTATTTTAGTCAGAAAGAAAAATAATGAATAGAGAGGATAGAGAGTAATTCTGTGGACCAATTCAGTTGAGTTGAAGCTCATAGCTGGTGAGCCTACTGAACTTCATGCTGTAGGATCAGTTATGTTGGCTATACTTTTTTAAGGTTATCTTTACCAGTGTTAAGTCTTACGAACCTTACAACATTGTGGGTCCTGCAAATGTACTATAATGGTTAACTGCATACCTGTATCGTAGAATGGTTTGCATTGGAAAAGACCTTTGAAGGTTATCTTTGAAGGTCATAATGATGACATAAAGGTGTCCCTGCTGTTTCAATGAGTAACTATAAGTCTGATACTGCATGCATGAGTAGTCTTATGAGCACAGTTCCACCACAAGCAAAAGAGCAAGTTGGATTCATGAATAGCCACGTATAAGGTCCTTTAGGATTGCCAGTAACAATGCATTAACTGCAGAGTACCTATATGTAGCACTAACAGTACAATTGCAATCACAAGCTTAACATCCCAGGTTAATACTCAGCATAGCTGAGGATGCAAGGCTTGCTAAAAGGCATCCCTTCTGAGGAGATTGAGGACAACAGACCCATCAATCTGTCCTCGCAATGTTGTGTTGAATTCTCATTTTCCAATTAGATGCAAAATTGGGGTACTTCTTATAACCACTGATGTGCAAAATTCTGGAAGTGGAATTGTGGTGAAGTCTCCTTTGTAGGCATGTTGTGCAGAATATCTCTCAGTTGGAGATGTACTTGGTTTCTTCAGAACATTTCTGGATATCAGGTCAAAGAATGAGACTGTGCAGCATATGCTTAGCACCACATCCTGCCTTCCCCCATCACCCTCCCTGCTGCCAATGCCATAGCAACACAAAACACAACACCCCCATCTGGTTTCCGTGCCTGTACTTCGCTGGGTCCCCATTGCATATTGAGGTTTGCCAACATCTGCTCATGACAGGCAGATTGGAACTAGATGATATATAAAGTCTTTTCCCACCCAAACAAGGCAGCACCTTGCACTTGGCCTTGTTAAACTGATGACATTTCCATAGTCCCACTTCTCAAGCTTGTCCAGGTCCCTCTGGATGGCATCGTGTCTTTCAGGAGTATCAACTCAGCATCACTCAGTTTGGTTTCACCTGCAAATTTGCTGAGGGTGCACTCCATCCCTTTGTCAGTGTCACTGATGAAGATATTAAACAGTACTGGTCCCAGTAAGGAGCCCCGAGGGACCACCCTTGTCACTGATCTCCACTCACCAATTGAGTCATTGACTGCCACCGTCTGGATGCAACCATCCAGCCGATTCCTTATCCACCAAATAGACCATTCATCAAATCCTTCTCACTCCAATTTAGAGAGAAGGATGTTGTGGGAGACTGTATCAAAGGCTTTACAGGAATCCAGATAAATGACATCCATAGCCTTTCCCTTATTCACTGGTGGAGTCACTCCATCACAGAAGGCCACTAAGCTGGTCAGGCAGGACTTGCCCTTGGTGAAGCAGTGCTGGCTGTCTCAAATTACCTACCTGTCCTCCACGTGCCTTAGCAGAGCTTCAAGTAGGATCTGTGGGATACATCTCATCAGGTCTCAAAGACTTATGTATGTCCAGATTGTTTTCTCACCATGGGAGGGACTTTGCTCCCCCGCTCCCTCCCTTGAGGTCCAGCCACTCAAAGGGATACACAGGTTTGTCTGAAATAGATTTTTAATCAAATGTCTTGGGTTTTTTTTCAATATGCTTTTTTTATTTATTTAAAAATTGAGTTACATCCTTGTAAAGTTGGAGTTTGTTATTTATATATGAAATAGTAAGTATCACTGAGAGATTTACCCAGTGCATCCAGTAGAGTAAACATGACAATATTGCACAATACTTTGCTGGACTTCTCCTTTTTTGAACTCTGTTCCAATCTAAACTACAAACTAGACCACATATGCTGTCAAAACAAATCTAAGAACAGACTAGGATGTCAACTCTTTTTCAGTCCTTACAAAGGCAGAAGTAACTGTGAAGCCAACAGATTTCTGATCACCTGTTAAGCCAATTTAAATAACCTGTAGCTTTATCTTCTACAAAGATAAATGTAAATAACAGACACTGTCCCTGTGGAGATGGGATAGTTGGGTCTTCATCTTCGTTCCCCTTCCCCACACACGCCCTCTCCCTTGTGTTTGTCTCCAATGGGCAATGTGATTTGTCTTAGATAGAACATCAGGTGGGAATTGTCCTAAGATGAGAACATCAGGTCGGAATTTCAGGAAGAACTGGCTCACATAATGAACACAGTCCAGAGATGGAGGAACTGTGATGGTTTAACAGCCATCAGTGGGGTTTCCTCCAGCAATGGCTGACATTGCCTTTGTTACGCATCAGCCTGGAAAAGAGCATAAAATGCTGCTGGAGACTGGGTAAATTGGTCTTCTAAGGTTGCAGTCAGCTTCTGGGTGGATCCCCTCCACAGCTGGGATGCCTGCACTCTACATCCAGCCAGATGACAAGGAAGCACTCACTTTTGGATGGCTGAGTAAAAGTGCTGACATCTAGTCACATGTGGAGATAAAATTCTAAAGCGGCAACAGAGATGCTTTGTTGCTTTGTAACTGTACATTCAGAAAGACCAAAGACTGTAAACCTGTACATTTCTAGCTGAACCTACTTATAACCATTAAGGCATGCTAGTATTATATACTGCATTGACTGTACTTAGATAATATATTAGCAGTGAATTTAATTGTTATCATCCAGAAAATCAGTGTAATTTTTCTCATGCCTGACCAAAAATCCTCTCTCTGCTACTCTGCCATGTTAAACCAGCTTCAGCCATCAGAGTATTTTGGGAGATCTTTGTTTGACGCACACAAGCAATTATATTTTTTTTTTGGTCATTTGATTTGTTGGCTTTTTTATTTTCAGATTTTTAAAATGTTTACAAGCACATGTTGCCTGAAGCAACTAGTAAGGTTTTATTTCATTTTCTGGATATGCTTCTTTGAAATTCATATTATACAAGTTTGCAAGGAATCGTAAATCCTGAGTTTTTCTATATGACAAGCATGAAGAAATGAGTAACTTCTTGGGTAAGCAGTTTCACTTAATATAATCTGATTGACAAAAATAAGAGTAGAGGTTTCATTTTTATAATTTCAAATTATACCAACAGAAGTGTAACATGTACTCTCTAAGAGTAATACCTAATTTGCTCTCCTTTTACTCAAACTCAATTTCTGTACTAGAATTTGAGGATGGCTGTAGTGAAACATGCCATTCATAAACATATCATCAATCTGTTCAATTTAGTAACTATCCTTGAAGTATCCTGTGATATTTGCCTAAGGCATTGTTTATACTTAAAAATAACTGTGGTTAAAATAAAATCGTCTTTGAAAACTATTTGATTAAAGCAATAAAAAATGTAACTCAACTTAAATTGGGGGTTAGAAAGCTGATTCTGGGAAATGGTGGTGTATTTATTGAGATGACCTGCTATAAGAGTGTCAGACTTGTTTATGACACCTTCTTAGAAGAGTTTAATTCTTTCATTCTACAGAAACAGAATGTATTTAGATTAAGTAGTGTGCTAAATGTGAAGTAGGCATGCAAATATTTCACATTCCTGACAAAGATTACCCATTCAAATATATTAATGTTACTTAATAAATAAACTAAGTGTGCTCAGGCTAAGATTTGCTTTGAGTTAACTAGGTCTTTTAAAAGGTGGTTAAGTTAATCAGTGCAACTTTAGGTATGGTCAGCAGCCTAGACTCCTTTATCTGTTCATTTGCTTGTATTGTCAGAGAAGAATTTATTGAGGTGGATTTCTATATGGTGGAAGATAGTATGGATAATTAGCAGATTTTATTACAGGAACCGCAGCTATATTCATGCAGGTACATGCACCTTTCTTCGTACACTTCACCTAAAATTAAAAGATGTCAGAGCAGTTAGTAGAGTTCTGTTCCATTCCTTTACTATGCCCTTAACTGTGGTATCTGAATACTGGGATGAAAGAAAAGTGTCTTTGTGTCTTAAAAGTTTAATTTGCAAAAGTGATGAATGATTCGGTTACTCCCTTGTTAGAGGCACAGTCTGAGACATTTCCAGACAGCCTGATTTTCAGAGTATGTTTGAGCACCTAACTTTTGAAAATCAGATTTTCTAATCTGATGTTCAAATAGGAATCTTTGCAGTCATGGATAGCTTTGAAACTGTATCATCTTTCTGTGGCTAACAAAAATTAAGGGTTTCAGATACAATAGAGAAATATAGTCAGTCATAAACTTGTCACTGTGCCAGTGATAAGCATTAAAATATTGAGGTGGGACACCTTGGTAACAACACTACATAATAAGTGTGATTTTCTTTTTGGGTGAATTATTGTTTTCATTTTTTGACATATAAAACTACACTGAGCCACTGTCTGTTTGCAGTTGTATTTCAAATTAGTATTTTATTCTTACTAAAAAAATAGCAATCATTCTCTGTGTGCATTATTGTGAAGGTGAGCTTCTTTGTGCTTGCCTGAAGATGACTGCACTTTTCAAAGTTCTGCAAAACAGATGGAGAAGATAAGGGAGACTGTAAAGATGAGACTAAAGCCTTTACTTTTTGGAACGTGGTTAGCAACAGTGGTGCTCTGGAGATCTCCCCAACTCTGAGAACTAAGTTGTAAGCTGGCATCAGGCTGTTTTCTGACGCCAGACCTAATATCCATGGCTGGATAGTCCAAACATTTCCAGAGGCTTACAGATATGAGACCTTGTAAAGGGAAGATATTTTTGAACATTCACCATCCCTATTGCAAATTATGCAGTCACTGTGCGATTAGTCATTGCATTAAATTTTCTAGGTTTATTTTGGCTTACTTTAAAATATTCTAAGTGATAAATTAAAGGGTTTCTACCACTTTCAATAGATTTCTTTGTTTGGAAACATCTAAGTGATATGAATTTACCATCTTCAAATACACAGCTATATTTCATTTTCCTACCCAGGTAATTTTCTAAAAGGTTAGTTCCTGTGATATTCATAAAATTAATTATTACAGTAATGGCTGGATAATTAGCTATTCATTATACCCATACAAGTTCAGTTCATTATGTTACAAGTGGAACTGCTTTTTATATACCATTGTCTACTTGGTTTTATCTGGTGTATGCGTTCAGACCTTAAACTGAGCTGAAGCAAATGAGGCTAAGGATGCAGTATAACACCACTGCAAATATTTTTTTTAAAATCCAGTCAATAGCATTTAGTTTTGCTTCATTCTCTTCTAATATTGGTCTTATACATTCACTCTACAAATCTATTTAGTATCTGTTTCTTTCTTTTGTTCACAGACTTTAACCTGTTCTGTATACCCTACTTGTGCTTATGGGCTACAAACTGTTACATGAAGACTTAGAAATAGTGGAAAAGATACTCCCTAAATTAAGATTCATGTCTTAGGAAAAAAAACAGGGTAGCCTTACTAGTTTATACCATGTCCTTGCCTTCTACTTTTGGCATTTGCTTCTTTAATTCAACTGTAAAAGAGAAAAACTCTCTTCTCTGCTTGCCTCTTTCTTAAGGTCCAGGTTGGATTTCTTTCAGCAATGGTCTGAGTTAAGGTCACAGATGACTTGCTTTTGTTACATTTGTTTCATACCAGTGGGAATATGATGTAGAGGTGCTATAGAGATGAGGTTTTGCAATACACTCACGGTATGTCTTTTGGGATTGCAAAGCTAGTCCGGCTTTAAAGCTTTTTATAATATCCTGTTTTCAAAGGTTATGTCTATTTCATAGCTGGTTTTAACCTAAATTTAACCTAATGTATATAACTCCATAAGACACTGGGAGTTTTTTGGTGGAAAAATGGGATTGTTAACTGATTGCTTGTTTTGGGTTAGCCAGGCCTTATGAATTCCATGTTATTTTTCCTCAACTGGAATGAATTCTCATACACTGAAAAGCTTAACATTTTGTTCTGTTGTGGATAATCTGATGCTTACTGCAAGATAGTGAATTTCCTCAAGGTGACATCAAAGGATCATATATTCATGTCACTAGTACTAGTGTCTTTTAAATTTTTTTCACCATTCTTTGTTCCACTGAGGAATGCTTGCCTCTTTGTGATAACGTCTTTATACTTACTTTCCCTATGCTTCCATTTGTTCCCTTGCATTTTTCTCACTCAAGCCCTTTCTTGATTGCTTTTATTTTTCAGTCCCTGCTGACATTTAGTATAAAACAGCAGAGAAGAGGTCCTCTACTTGACCACTTGACCATATTTATTGACACTGCTATGGCCTCTCCAGTTGCCTTTTGCGAACTTTCTTAACTGAATTTCCCTTCACAAAACTACTTATCAAATGCAAAACACTGTATAAACTCATACCTGAATTTACCTCTGTGACATTTTGCATCAGGATCATTTAGGTGGCCCTCTTGAAATCTTTCTGTGGGTTTGCTGATGTTCCAGAAATCAGGAGTTACAACCAGCTGGAAAATTGCAGCCTGAATTGCACACTACAAGTATTCAAGACTCATAGCAGATAGTTCAGAGAAGGCCATTTGAAAGAATTCACATCAAGTGTTTAGTGAATTATAAAAGAATGTGGAAAAATATGTTTACTTGCGCATCATTTGCGAACAGAAAATGGGACAAAAACTGTCAAACAAGAAGTTTGTTGTGAGCAGTTCAGGCAGTATTAGTCTTCTTTTAGGCGGAATGTGACCCTGCTAACCCTAAAGTGTGAGTTAGACCTTTGATGTTCATGGGGATTCTAAATTAGGCAGACAGAGTTCATCCAGTCTGAGACAGTAGCATGCAAGTGACTGGTGAAAACTCTCCCTTCAGTCAAACCAGGCCTCATTTGTAATAAGCCTTGAAGCACGCTAGATCTAGTACAATACTTTGAAGATGTGGGCAAGAGGTGGCCAGATCTCTGTTCCTTAAAACTAATAAATTAAAATATATTGTGAAGATAGGAGGAGAGAAAATGAAGGAGAAATGATAAAGCTAATAGGGAAGAGAAATTGCATGTTTTCTTCTTCCTTGTTTTTGAATAAGTAGTCATCATTTTCTTCTTAACTTTTATTGTGGTGGACCATTTAGAAAGGAATAAAATGCCACTGTCTTTTTACATGTTTTGATATGACAACTCAGCCGAAGAATATGGTTGGGGTTTTTTACAGAAAACATGAATGTTGTAGAGAAAATGTTCTGGTCACAGATAAAAAGCACCATAAGTTTTCTCCACTATTGGTCTTTTAGATTCAGTGTAATCCCAGGATGTCTCTGGACGTAAGAATTTCCATTATACTGGCACAGCTGTGTAATAGAAAAGTTAATTTAATCAGGCTGCACATCCAAAAAGGCACAGGGAGAATACAAGTTACACTTATTTTGAAACAGGTAGGCATTCATTATTGTTATGGAAGAAAATTACCCCTGTTCAAATAGCCAGAAAAAAGGCCCTGTGCATCCTCTTTGTGGAACTACAACTGAAGTGCTTAAAACTGGGCACATTTAAGATTGAAGGGGACTGTCTAAACTGTCCACCTATGTCCAGAAAGATTTTTATGCGAGGGTCTTTGTCCCTAAGGAAATCTGGTGGAGATGAGCTTTGTTTGTGGAACATGCCCTGGAAATGGTGAGATGGGGAAGACTCTTGTCCGCATTGGCAACATGGTAAAAATGCAGTTGCAGCTGTGTTGTGGCTGTTAGAAATATGGGAGCTGTTTTCATCGGCAAGTACTGTTCTGCAGTTTGGGTCAATATTTCCCCAGGAATGTAAAACTATTAGTCACATCCCTGCAAACTTGGTTTTTCTCCCCACGAATAGCCTTGGATTATTTCTGTCTGCCATATATTTCCTTATTGGAACACATTAAACAAAGCTAACTTTAGTAAAAGAAAATTATTAAAGCCACTTTGTATTTGATAAAAATACAAATGTATGACATTTTTCCTCTCAAAAATTCAAGTTATTGAACTGTACTGTAGTTTAAGAGGAAACACCTTCCACTTTAACTCTTCTTAAGGGGTAGTGTGCAAGGTCGTTCATTTAGAAATAAAGCAATTTCCTGTACTTTACTAAATCTTGTTTTGTAAAGGTAGAAAACAAGAAATATCAAAAAGCCTTAATGATATATAATGCATACTGTGTTTTCTGAACCTTGGAGAAAACTGTTCTCTCACTGCCCTCTCCTTGCTCTCAACCCTAAGTAATCTATTACCCACTGCTACTCTTATCAGATGGCTTCTTCGTGGAATGAGCTAGTCCTGTTTCAGGAACAAATTCTTGTGTTATATAAGGTCAAGTGTAATAAATTTTTGACCAAACTTTAATCTTGCTTTGTTGTAAATCATGAGAAAGTGTTAACTGATTTTCATCAGTGAGAATCCTTAATTGAACCTGAGGTCTCCAGTGATTGCTTTGTAATGTCAAAAATTATCTGTGATCCGCTTTTGAGATCACAGAGACATCTCCTTATGTTTGGTTCTGTTCTGACATTGTTTCATTCTAACTCTGTGCTTTATACAGTTATAACATGCTTTAGGCACCTTTCATTTTTTGTCCTGTAAGAGGCTAATAAAACATTAGGGCTATTTTACAACATGGTGAGTGCTATTTTGCAGTGTTTCATTAGCCACAAATCCACAAGTCACCTTCAGGAATTCCAGATGACAGACTGAAGGTATTTTTGCAGCTGTTCTGTGGGAGCTCATGAAAGTCTTGTTCCCTTTAAAGAAAAAAAGAAAAACAAACAAACAAAAAAAAAACGAGAAAAAAAATAAAAGGAAAAAAAACCCCACCCTCCCACCAAAAAAACCCTGACCTTCTTATAAATACGTCCATTTGACAGTCTTCTGTAAAGCAAGAAGTCTCATCTCTGTTAAATCTGTATCCTGCCCATATCCATATGCCTATGGGTAGTTCAAATATCATGTCTCGTAAAATATTTTTGCTGTTGCATTGAATGAAGTGAATGCCTTTGAATAAGATATAATATGCTCCAAAATGCTTTGAATGACTATTCACTTAATAAAATATTGCCTAAAGCAATGCTATCTTCTGACTATTATATGGTGTTTCATGAGTTGACTTAAATTGAATTCCCTGCCATCTTTATGTACCGGAGAACATCTTGAAAAAATCAAGCTACAAATAGTGACTGTTTTCTAAAGGTCAAAAAAATTGTAAGGGGAAAAAAAAGAAAGTCTTTTCTGAAAAGAAATATTCAGGAAGCCCTGAATATTTATATACTGATATCATCTTTAGACCTCCAGGGTGTTTCAGAGTACAGACAGCTACAGTTTTTAATAAAAATGTTTTCCACACCGAATTTCATTTCTCATTTCAGATACATATAAAAAATTAGTTTCCTGACTCATACGTCTTTGTTTGAGTTTCAGCAGTTAATGTTTGGTCTTTTTCCAGAACAATTTTCTGTCCATTTTGAAAGTGCAAAGGCTTGGAATATAGAACTGCCAAGGACTGTTTGGAAAAACTTATGCTAAAGACTTGCTTGCAAACAGTGGAAGGGGGTGAATGGTTCATTTGAAATTATCTCTGTTTGCATGACAATATTTTAGCATGTATTAGCTGGTGAGATAATACATGTTCTATACTGCTATTTTAAAAGTGAAGTAAGTGCAGTCAGTTTACTCAGTAATAAGTCAGTGTGCAGATGACTCTGTTTGTCCATCTGCTCTGAGTGCCCTTTTGGCAGTCCTCCATTTTTCAGCCTTACCAAGATGTCCCAGAATCTACTGTTCTTTTCATGGTGATGAGGTACAATCTACTTGTTTAAGTGGCAGTCTTGCTCAGCATGAGTCCATTTACACCTGTGCACCATATCTCTGTACCATATTTTTTACAGCTGCACTGAGATATAAAGAGGATCTGCTTCTGCTTGCCATCTGGGGAGAACTGAGAGATCATTGACATGAAGTATTTCTAAAACCAAAATTAATGGTCTTGGACAGTAATTCAAAATTCTGTGGAATGCTATAGGAAATGACATCTTTCTCTTTATAAAGAGTAAAAAGGCCAGGTATAATGTGAAAGAGCAAAGAATAGGAAGTCTTTGGGTAACATCCAGTGCAGACAGACACAGGTATAACCTTGTCTTGGCCTTCCGTAACCTTCCAAGAGTTAGGATGTGATGTGACGAGACAATGTGAGACAAGACAGCAAGAAAGTGGTAATGATCACTTCACAGCAGCAGCCTCACAGCCCTTCTTCTCAGATCAGATTGGTTCTCTTCTGACTGGTAGGGAGAGGTTAGATTTGCAAATGGAAGCAGCTCTATGCTTCTGCATGGCTACTGGAGTCTCACATAGGTGGACTGTGCACAGTGGCTTGGTAGCAGGCACAGGAGCTGGCTGGTGCAACCAAAGGTGTATGGTAACTACTGTGTAGGTGCATTTGCTATCATTATAGAATTTGTTATCATTTTAGATTTTATGTGTGTTGGCTGGACGCAATGGAAACCAAAAAGATACAGATTGTAAGATGTCAGTTTTTCCTGAGCATTTATTGAACTTGGGTTTGAAAGGAAGCAGTAAAAAATAAGTATCTGATTTGTCAAAGAGAGTCTATGCGACAAATTAAACTTGAAGGCAGAAGACTCTCTCTGCCTTGAAGAAGATGGGGTGTGAGGGAATGTGCACGAAGGATTTCCTGGTGAGTTCTTCAACTTGACAGCAAGAAAACCAAGCAGTGAAGAAACATCAAACCTTCTCATCTATCCTTCTGAACAAAGAAGTGATGTAAGTGAAGGAGAGCTTGTCCTCGTGCCAACCCCTAGGTGCTGCTGATCTATGTTCTCACAAAATGAAAGTTGACTGTAGCATTCCAGATCTGTGCATAGAGTTGGCAGGTAAAAATCCCAGCGTAATTTGTGACTCCTGAAAACAAATTAATGAATGCAATAAAACTTAATAATCTCTCAGAGGTAAGTTGAGATGAGAGAGAGAAGGAGGAGTGAAGGACAGGGAAGCTCAGGGTTGTTCTAGTTTGGTAACTATATCCTGTCCACCTTGTCAGTCTTCATTTCCCCACCCCTGGCTTCAGAGCACCACAATTGCTTTTTTTTTTCATTCTCTCCAATGACTCCAAGCTTGATGATAACCTCCATGCTCAACTTGCACAACCTGTGCCACTATCACTTTCCCACTGTGTGTGCAATACACTCATTAAAGAGTAAATGTACCATACACTCCATATCAGTGTCTTCATTTGAGCCTTCGCTCCTTTTCTATTGTAGTTCTTTTTCGTTCTTTTGTTATCATTTATACAGATAAAAACTTTCCTCAAGAAAGTGTTCTGTTGTGTTGTTTTCTCTCCACATGATCTGTAACAAAGTGCCAGTGTGGGAGGTGAAAAGAATGCAGGAAAAGAATGACAAGCCATAATATAAATCTCCAATTAAATAGACACAGATTACTCTGGGTAAAGTTGGAATATGGTGTTCTACTCAGCATCTATCTCCTGTTCCACATTTCATAAGTGGATGTGTTAACTACACCTACAGTTTGTATATGTTTCCCATTATAAGGCCTGTTCTTATGACTGATCTAAATTTGCCAAATAAGTTTTCCATTCTGGATATCTGCTTCAAATTGAATTTAGAGTGTCTTTACAGGAAATAAAGTATGCTATTTTCAGTTCACTCTTCAATCCTACAATTTCAAAGAAGCTTTTAAAGAAGAGGGCATATTGACCTCATGACAGAACTTGCCCTTTGTTTCCTTTTCTTCCTTGCAACGAGTACAGGAAACAAACACTCCTTACATATTTTGCCATCTTTTAGGAGGCTTTTGTTTGAGGGGGGTGTTTGTTGTTGCTGGTGGTGATGGTTTGTTGGTCTTGGTTTTTTGGTTTTATTTTGTTTGGTTTGGTTTTTAATAATTCAGCAGAAACTTAAGAATTAGTTAATTAATTAATTAAGAAGTAGACACTTTTGCCGCAGAGTCTTCTGCTGACTATAGCCTACAGCAGACCAACAGGTACTGGCTACAATCTTTTTTCCCCCTCAATTTGTTCTTTTGGATCTTTCTTTGTCTCCTTTGTGTAAGGAGTTGCACTGAAAAAAAAGGCGGTTTCCTGTTTAAAGCAGATGACTTCTTTAGCCACTGGATTTTTTCTCTACATCTTCTGTGGGACCACCATTTGAGTCAGTCTCTTCTTGCATGGCCATTAGCTAAATATTCTTCTGGCCATCCAAGGAACATATATTCAAACAGGTTTTCAGAACTGCTGAGAGCACAGAGGAGCAATTAGAGCTGATTGCAGATGCCCCATTTGTGCAGTGTGCATTCAGGTTCTAAGTATGCCAAAAAAATCAAACGTTTGTTTTTGACAAATCTGCTGTTCCTTTTCCAGTACGTCACACTCTTGCACTGTGGGGTGGGAATAGAGAGCAGTGAATGTGCAAATGGTCTAGCAAAGACATGGTAAGAGAATCCCTAAAGCAGGAAAGAAGGAGTGAGTACTTGTGCATCCAGAGCAGAAGCTTAAGTACATTTTATGAAATAAATTGCAGGGAGAAATGGGAACAAATAAAGAATACCCATCCGCTTACTGAATGGAGCACAACTTGTATGGGCGAGCAGAAGGTTTATATGGCTATATGGTGGTTTATAAATTATATGGATTGGACAAATGGTATTAAAATTGAGAAATCTTGCAACTTCTCATTCATAATACTTGAAAGCTTGATTTTCCAGCCTGAACAATCTTTTGATACAAGTGTTTAAGAATATATATGTACAGTCTTTGGCATCTTCGTTTCATTGCTATGTTTGGGATTTGTAGTTTCTGCCATGTATGTTATATAAAAACTCTTCTAAAATACTTTGAAACTTTGAAAAACATTTTCAGGAGCCTGTTACTTGTGTCCCTTGGCCTGTTAAGCAAGGTGCCTTGACTGCTATGAGGAAGAGAAAAATGAAAATAAGGACTTTTAGAACATATCTAAACTAATTTAGGATCACTTGCATGAATAAAAATAAAATCACTGTTTTAAAGCCCAGTGTATTGGCTTCTCTGCATTTCAGCGAGTTGGTGTGCTGGGAAACTGCTAAAGTTCTTCCTGTTTCGTTCACTAGGACAATACACACATATGGCTTTAAACCAGGACAATTTCATAATTTTTGGAATTCATCATGCCTGTCCTGGACCTCATGCAGGTATAATTTCTGAGGAAATTCCATTTCTTTGGTGGGGGGAGGGAGGAAATAGTTCCATGGCAGGTTGGCTTTAGAATATAAATGGTGCTGTTTAAAGAAGTTTAAGAGCCAGAAATGCCAGACTGAATCGGGGAGATTGATTAATCGGCAGGTGATGCAATTGTATCTATTTGATAAACTGCTTGGATATTTCTTTATCAAATGCCCTGCAGTACAACATGTCACACAATTATCATACTCATACACATTGCCTACATACACCCAGGCAGATGTCTTGGGGCATATTCTCAGCAAGCATATATTCACTGAACTATTGTGAAGTCCCTCTAAGGTCTGGAGCTTTGCCATTTTCGAACAATTAAAGATTTGGCCCTTTTATCACCATGTATGTTCACTAAGCTGCAGACCAAAATGATGATTATTCGTCTTAGTAAGTTTTTCAAGTTTCTGGCTCTTATTTGCTAATGAAAAAGAAATGTTCCAACATGAAACTGGGCTTAGATCCCAGTTTTCACTCATACTCTCAATTAAAAGATGAAGGATGTGGCACAGATCACCTGAGGAGCATAAATCAAATAGTAATAGTACTGTTGTTTTCCTAAAGAACTCAGGGAAGGACTTAATTGCATTCACATCTCCTGCTGCATCTAGCCTGATGTCCTGCGTCAGTTGCATTAAGATTGAGAAATCCTTACCAGGGATACAATACACACAGTCACTGATGTAATACTGGCGCCAGTAAGCTTTATTTTATTAAAAAAAATACTACTTTCCATGTACTTCAAAATAGTATAGACATAAAATATTTTTTAAAAAAACAGAAGCTCTGTCTGTGTAATATGATGCTGAGCCTTAGCAAAGGAGGCAAAGTTCCAAATATTTTCCCCTGCTCAAATCTTTTAAAATATGTTTCCAAGGGTGATTTGGCTGGAGAGGCGACCACTAGGGAATTACAAGCTGAAAAGTTTTATTTTTTTGTGAAGATCTGTATTTCTGTAAAGAAACCACAACTGCTTTTAGGGCTGGCCAGGAGCCAGAAGTAAGGTATGCTCAAAAAACATTCACTCTAGTGAACTTTCATTAAGGAAGCTGAAAGCAAAAGAACATTTTTCTGAAAAGTTAAAAGAAAGACACTGAGATAAGTCCATTGCAAACAGAATACCTCAACGAGTATGTAAGGCTCCTGTCCCCTGCAGACGTTTGCCCACATTTTTGCTATCTTGTGTCCCACTCATGCTGAATTTTTGCACCACTGACATGAACAGAGTTGTTCTTGCACAAGCGTTTGCCAGATTGGGGCCTCCTTTTGTGCTTAGTGTTTGACATATTCAGTAGGAAGTCAGATCAACTGGAGTCATAAGTAATGCATATTTTTCACAGTATTTGCATTGCCCAGGGAAGTTTAGTTTATGAACTTGTTATAGCCAAATGTTACTTCTGAAAAAAAGAATTTTTACAACGTTTTGTTGTTACTTCTGAGAAAAAGAATTTTTACAACGTTTTGTTGTTCAGACAAATTACAACTATTTTTTTCTTCGGGACATGGTACATGCACCCATGGAAGTCAGAGAATACTGTCTTTGCTTTCTAGAGCAGGGTCCCTATTTCTGCCTTCATGGAGATGTGTAACAACCATCTGACAGATTGTAGGACTTGGCTCCTGGGAAGCCTGTAAGGAACCGAGTTGGGATGTAACTGGACTATCTTCTCTAGGTAGCACCTACACTATTTGTTTCAGTGTGGGTGCAAAGACCTTGGCAGAACTAGGTATGTTAATCTTATCTATGTGCGAGGGATCCTTCTCTATAAGCATCACCTGCCTTCTGTGCTGGACATGTTTTCCTAATATGCCTAAATCTAAACTGCAGTCCGTATCATCTTGCTCCCATTAAATAAAAACTCCAACACCTGCCCCCCTCCCCCAAAACATTACAAACTAATGTAGTTAGCACTTGGAGCAGCACTTTCATCCCATGTATGCCCAGAGGAATCTCAGCCTGCAGCTCACAGTGATTTCTGACAGTCAGCTTCAGAGGAAAACATCTCTGGTCCTTCTTGCACAAAAATATTCCCACAGTTGTGGTCAAGCCTTTTTCACAATAGCCTGGTGGTTAAAGAGATTGCTCAGGAGCTGGGAGACAGGAGCATGCACCTTCTTGCCTATTTCTCTGGCCTCATTAGTCCAGCACTCCTCTCTGCATGATGATACAGCTTCGACAAAAACCCTTGGTAGCCCGCTTTTTTTTGATAGGTCAGAACTGCAGGATTTTCATCTTCTCTGGTTTCAGAGATTTGACACCCCATCACTTCCCTTCCTGGCTTTACTGCTTATGCCAATATGCCTTCATACAGCGAGCAGAACACACTAAAAATAGCCATATTCTTTTTGAAGTATGTACCTCAATAAATGGACTTTGTGCTTTTACATTAGGTGAATAACATACATGTTGAAGTGGGATATCTAAGAGGTGTGTGCATGTTTAAGCATGCATTCTCCATCAGTACTGCCACTGAAGTAGTCTGCTGTCCACTTGCTCAACATTTGGGTCTTTTGAGCCTCTCTTTGAAGACATCTACCTTTTTCTGTTCACCAGAGTGAGAATTTAAATACTGAGTCCTGATTATGCAGCAATCACCTGGAAGCATGTGCCTAATTTTTGGAAGTTAGTAAACCCTAAATTAGAAGCACTATGTCCTTTCCTTGAATCTCTCTTCAAATGAAGTGTTTTAATTTTGCTACTTCTCCATTTACTTCCCTCCTAATCATATTTCAGATAAAAACTCCTTTGTGTGGCATGCTCCCCTGCAGTGAAGGCACAAGAGTGGATGAGAGGAGATCTAGTTTGTCCTGACCAGCATAAATTTAAGGTAATTCCGTCACTGATTTCAGGAGAACTTAAGTCCAGCTCCCACAGGACAGCAGTCTTGCTGTTCATGTTGTAGAGAAGTCAGTACTGGGAATGGATTCATACCTTCAACAGACCAACATTGACTCTAGACCAGACTATTATCACTGCAGTTTTAGTTAGCAATGAGTTATTGCATGATAAAAATGCTAGGGATTGTTATATAGACTCTTGGCCTCAGGGAAATGGCATATGCAACTATTGCTGATACCTTGATCATAATGCCCTAGGGTTCTTGGTATTGTGAGGTACTGAAATGATTTATGGCTTAAACATTGTTAAAATCATTGAAAGACTTTTATCCACTGTTGCAAACTGTGTAAAGAAGCAACTGCTCACCAAAGCCCACTCCTCCCAAATACACCTACTAACTTGGACTGTGATGGGGACTTGAGATGAGGTAAAGGTGGTGCTATTGTCTGATTACAGCAGGAGAAGAATGTATCCACACCTGTGAGAGACTGAAATGTTGATGGCTCAGACAAGCAAGGTGCAAGCTGATAATGAGTGCAAAGTTGCCACCGAGGTGCTGAGGGCATACACACCTGCCACCTGGGACTACAAACTGGTAAGATATAGGAAGAGGCAAGTCCTGGAAGGCAGGGTGGTGTTTCTTTGTCCTTATACAAATGACTCAGGTGTGATAAGTCTCCTCTGGGTAAGCACCTGGACAATTTGCACATAGCAAAGATATTAAATTAATGAAGATATTAATCTCTGTTGATATGCCATAATGGCTTCACCTGTGCAGATGTAACAGGCATCTGTAACATCTAAAAAAGTGTCAAAGACTCCTAAAAAGTCGTGTGATCCAGTATTACATCATCCAGTGCAGAACTCTCTGCCCCAGGGGAGGTCCTAAAGCCCTAAAAAAGACCACACTTGGCAAGACTGGGACTCTTACTACCAAGACGACCACAAGTAGAGGATCAACGAGTTACCATTGAAATCCAAAGTGATATTTTTTCTTCTTAATCTGTCTCTCTATCTGTGGAGATTTGGGTTGGCTCCCTGCCAAGCCCAAGGGCCAGCCACACAGATTCCCCCCTCCCAGGAGAGAAGGGGAAAAAAGTACCCAAAAAGACAATTTTAGTAAAAGTATATATATATATACACATATATATATACATGTATAGATTCACATATATTACAATTATATACAATCAAACACTATGAATCTACAGAATAAATCCCAGAACAACCCCCAACAGGGAAAAGGGTAAAAGGGGAAAGGGAAATGGGACAAAAATGGGTAAAACTAAACAAAGCAGATACACACACTTGTAAACTCAGGGAAAAGCTCAATAAGTAACTAATACAATCAATTCTCACCAAACTCCCCTTAAGAGAAAGCAGGTCCTTCCCCTCCGTGTGGCTGGGACAGCAGCTTCTCCGAGAGGCCTCAGCTCACAGAGATAAGGGCTAGGCCAGCACAGAGAGCTGATGTTTTCCAAGCACGCAAATGGGAGAGAGAAGAGAGCAAAAGGCAAAAAGCAAAAGAAGGGAGGAAACCTTCCTCCTGTCTTTGTATACACCTGATTACGTGAAGGAACAGTGTGGAATACTTCCTTAGTTATGACCTTGCTACCAAGGAAGGCCCAGACCAAAACCAAGAAAACTAAACGACCACACTATCCCTTTCTTTCTACCTCCCTTTTTCTCTTTTTCATATTTCTTTCTATCTCTCTCTACCTCACATTTGCTGTTAAATAAAAATCTGTATTGTTGACTTTGGCATTTGGTCTCACTTGCAGCTTAATTTGAGTAAAGGCATCTTTCTAATAATTTTAGAGAATCTGATCATAGCAGGTATGCACATCAATTTCTGATTGTATTTTACAGCTTTCTCTGCTCATTTTCTATGTCAAATTCCTTTAAAAATAAAAGATCAAAAATATGTTCCTGTCCAGGGAATAGCCATCGTGCCACAATTCAGACCAGAGAGTGTTTTTTAGACATTACCCATTCTTTGAACAGTCCACAAAGAAAATCTGAGATTTATCACTTGATCTAACATTGAATAATTTTTCATGTGTAAGTAATTTTATTTTGATTATCCTCCATTAGCTTATTGAACAGCTGTTTTTCTTTATTTTTTTTTAATTTCACTACAGTGTAGTTTAGTGTTATTTCTTTTTCATTCTTTCATTAACTTTTATGACTGTTCCCAAATAATATCCGAGAACTACCTCACTGGGGTTGTGTGGGGGAAAAAAAAAAAGAGCAAAAGGCAAAACAACTACAACAACCCCAACACCAACCCCAAAAACCTCAACAGTAAGAATTAGCAAAAACATTTTGAAAGGCTATATATGCAAGTGTTGCCAGGGCTTTTAGCCATGATAGTGTTCTGGAGACTGACTCTTGGCATTTCTCAGTAAAAGCTCCTATGATAAAGTAGTCGATCTCTTCTCCAAAGAGTTATTTAATGAACGCCTCAGTTTTTACGCAATTAATGCAATGAGTCCCTTAGTCCTCTATACCACGGGTCTCCTACTGCATGCAGACAGATTCTGATCTGAACACCAACATGTGCATGGGATAGCACAAGTCAGACTTCTGCACTGGCATTTCTTAATCGAAGCTCACTTGCTGGAAATATTTTTCCATTTAGATAATATCAGAAAAGGTTGGTCTAAATTGTGAGAAATGTCAGACAGTGCAGACCGTGGGCAGACAGTGGAATGCAGATTCCTCTCCACCACTGCTCAGCACAAGTCAATAATCAGAGTGAGAGTGCCTTCAGCTTATATTCATTTACCATAATCTCTTCAGGCTGAACCAACTACTATGACTAAATTCATAGAGTTAAGTGGCACTTATACTGTCTATTTGTTCATCTCTTCACTAGTTGTCAAGTGATTCTTGCAGAGATCATAATACTAGATATTGGAGATGTCTAGCTATACAGTGCTTGGGGGAGCAGGTTGGGAGCAGACCATATGCAAAGTGATGTCTTCTAAATCAATCTTCCCAGCCTCCACATTCAGCAGTTGCACTGTATTGGTCCATCCTGGTCATCTGACTCCTTTTTGAAAAGATTTGTGTTCTTTTGGACTGTACCACATACTGAAAGGTGCACATCTTAATTATGTTCTGTATAAACTGTATAAGGGATTTTGCTTCATATCTGCTACCTGCTTTATTAACAGGTCTGATATTGTGAGAAGTAATGAATAACCATTCTTGGTTTGCATTTTCTACAGCACCTGTGACTTTGTCTCTGTCTTGAGGCTGAAGGACTAGTCTGTCTAATCTCCACTGATTGCTCCCTACTAAGTTATGCATATTGAATTACTTTTACCTTGTAGTAATTGTCTTTCAGAAATATCTAGTGACTGCTGCTTTTATTTTGCTGTTTGGACATCTTGATAACAAAAGAGAGGGAGCATAGAGCAGGATAAAACTACTTAAAATTTTGTATAAATGAGGTGGGATGCTTCACCAGGCTGCTGTTTTTTTAAAGAGAACACAAAAGTCTAGGTTCCCTCGAGGGTTCGGTGTTACCTTTAGGTTGTGAAAGGAAGAGAATTCAGATGCCTATGTCTTGGTGTTACCCCTGCTGAAATGGACTGGTGTCTGAAAGTCACTGCTTGGAGCTCGATTAGACAGGCATCTCACACCCGTCCAGAGAAAGTGGCATGGGCTTCATTATTAATAAAGCCCTATACATATCTACATTACAGCAGATGAAGAAGTAACTTGTTCTCATGGAAACACTAGGTATGTCTCTGTGGTTTGAAATGTTGAAATGCTCCTTCAACTTCTGTACATGTCTATCAATAGTACAGAGATTAAATTTTGTACATCCATACCAGTAATATATAGCAGAGTTTTGTCTTTTGGTAGGGTTTTGATGCTGGTCCTTAGGAGTGGGCCATATGCCTATTATTCTAGCTAGTAACTAGGTTTAATATTTAAAACTACATTGACTGCAAATGTGTTAGGCTTTTTTGCGGTTAACGGATGATCACATACACAGTTAATCTTGAGGAAACAGTGGAGCTATTCTGCTTTCATTGTCACACATGGTGCTGAGGATGAAATATTTCAATAAATCAAGTGCAGTCATCATCACAATTTGTTTTCCCTTTCAGCATGGCAAGTACCTTAGCCCAAAGCCTGTTCCTTCGGGGGCAAATCTATTCCATGGTGTATTATGCTGGAATGTGCAATAAAAATAAATTATTTCATTTGCACAATCTCTAAGAAAATTGCAGCTGCTCAGCTGCATCAGTAAGGAAAAAGCACTTGAAAACTTCAAAGCAGTGAGGCAAGTTCCATCTGCCTTTTTACCCATGAAACCTAACAACTATGTCTGCTTTATTTGTTAACTAACCACTGGTTGAGCAGGAAGCTAATCATGCCATAGATGCTTTTAAAAAATGGACCATTAGGGAAACTCTGTGTTGTATTTGTGCTGAAGGTATCCTGAGCCTCTAGAGAGAGAAGGAATATTTGAATTAAAAATGTATACCTTAAATGAGAGAAAAAAGTATTAAAAATAATAAAACATATAAGCTTTTTACTAAATTATACTTTGCACAAAATAGAATCATAGAATAGTTTGGGTTGGAAGGGTCACCTAGTCCAAATTCCCTGCAGTAACCAGGGACCTCTTCAACTAGACCAGGTTGCTGAGAGCCCCATCCAAACTGACTAGGGGTGGGGCATTCACTACCTCTCTGAGCAACCTGTGCCAGTGTTTCACCAAGTAAAAAGACCATTTCACAAGTAAAAGACCATTGCTTACCTTGTAAACAAATATAGGCTGTTATATATAGGGTATGGACAAATATTCCTAAGAAAAAATGATAAATAAGATATGTATTTTACTTTGAAATATTTGTTTTAAACATTAGAAAATACATTTGTGTGTACGTTTTCTTGAAGACACTACCTGCCTTAGAGGAACAGAAAAACACTTGAGATCCCTTATGGGGATAAAAATTTGGAGAGCACCTGAATAAAGGAGCCAACTGAAATGAGCTGGGCAATAAAAGTTACAAATTCACAAGTAATTTCTGTGCTTTGACAGGTGAGTACATGCTCAGCATGATTACAAGGAGTGCCTTCAATCTGTTTTTCAAAACTGTATATATGAATTGTAAGGCTGTATTCCACTTCACTCTTGATCCTTTTGGGATCCTTAGCTTAGCTGCAGATGAGCGTGACTCAAGATTCAAAGAAACACATTTTTAGTATGGTTAGAACACTTGTGAAATTCTGAAAGTATCCAGAAATTGAAATCTCATTGAAGCCATATACTTTTAAACAACTACAGGTTATCCACAGTTTAAAAGAGGACATTAGAGTGCACATAACAAGAGCTAAATTTTGAACACTGTAGGAAAATAACAAGAATATTTTGTAGCTCTTCTTGGCAAGTGCAGATTCTTCTTTTAGACGATACATGGTAGGTATGTGAGAGCTGTCATTTCTCTCCTGAAACAGCACAGCAAACTTTCATTGCCTTCTGGTTTTGAGCACCCAGAAAGACATACTCTGAATTGTCTGCATTCTTCTAAAATCCTGTGGGCAGTTTCCAGAGGTAACAAATAACATCACCGTGTTAATTTTTTTACTTGCATTCACTAAAATAAAAATAGAGTCTTTTCAATAGATAGATGAAAACACGCAGTGCCCATGTGGAAACAGACTATCATAAGTATTGGCAATCAGAAAACTCAGTACAATTTCTTATTTTAACAGAGTCTTGAGACCTATGGTTGAGCCAGGAGGTTTGGTGAAGCTTTCTAAATACTAAAAAACTCTTGGATTTTATTTTCAAAAGTTAACATAGATTAAAAAGCAGTTAAAATTCATGTCTTACTTTATCATTCAAAATTATTAAATAAAATATTAGAACCAGCAAGACAGACATGCTCTGATAAATTGCAGTATACTTTTACTATGTTAACAATGTATCAGCTTTAACATCAGCCGTAATATGATATAGCATTGTGAAATGCACTTTTTAGATTCTGACATTTTTATTGTTAAGTCTGGCATTTTTGCTGGATATTTTAAAGTTATAATTATTATTAAGAGCTGAATGTATGTAGGTTATTGGGCAGGAATTTTTTACAAAGTGACAATATGCAAGCTCCTGCTTGAAGCTGCTTTTTATGCCAAATGAGGTTATGGAGAGTCTAGAAGTGGGAGCAAAAGTCAGTACACAAAAGGACTTGTGTCTTAAACTGTTAGTCTGGAATTTACCTCTAAGTCAACCTCCAGTTCTGCTCAGACAAAAATGTACTGAATGTCAGTCATGGATGGGCAAACTAAGGGTATTGCCGGTCTCTTGACACTGCACTATTTGGATATGATGGATGTGGAGAAATTTAATCCTTCCAGAAGGAACCAGGTGGCATTGTCAGGAGAAAGAGTGCAAACAATTTTGTACTGGAAAAAACTTTATCTTTTTCTGCCAAAAATGTTACAGTCTCCAGCTGTTCTGTGTTAAACACTAAATCTAGTAGGGAACAGAATCTTAAAGAAAAGGTTAAACATTGACCAGCAGTTTCTGTTGGTTGGATTACATTTAGACGATATAAAGTATGCTAAAAATCATTTCCCAGGCCCTGTGAAAACATCTGCTTTCTGGATTAGGAAGCTAGATGTTCAAATCCAAGTTGGGAGAAACACCCAATAGCCAAAATCTATTTTCTTTAATGGCCATTTGCTACAAACAAGTGACTTGAGTGTGTTATCTTCTTACTATCCTAGAAGTCAGTCTGAGCAGACAGAGAAAGAAAGCAGATGTCCTACAGACTAAGACACTGTCATTTGAAGAACAATATAAGTAATCTTCCAAAAAGCAGTTCTTTAATTTGGGCTTTCCCTTATCTCTGCACTAAACCCAAATGTTTTCCTTTGTCCTTTTAAATTCAGAAAGAAGACTGGAAGTGTCTGGTTCTTTGCATTTCCACCAACTTTTTAGCACTGTGTATCACTTCTCTATTAATGCAGGCAATCCCAGAATTTATGCTGGCAATCTTATGTTTTCCTGTATGCACCATAGTTTCTCAACAGATGGTTTATTGGTTTCCCTTCACAATAACTACTTCTTCAAACTATGAATGCCAATCTCACTGCAAATACTGAGCACCATAGGTCAGCAAGGAAGAATATGCTCTTGATAGTGCTACAAACTCCTGCAATTTCAGAGTAAACCTTTCAATATCTGGTGTTTCTTGACATTCCCAGACTCCTAGATGTGTTCATACTTAAAAAAAAAAAAAAAAAAAAGCCATTTCTATTCCTGTGGTAGCCTAAACCCCCCCCCCCCCCCCCCCCCCCCCCCCCCAACACTTGAACATGTGAATTAAAGCTCCCTCAATCTATTTTTGGAAATCTAGTAATTTTAAGCCCATCTCTTGATTTTGGGAATGACTCACAACCTTTTAATTTCAGAAGATCAGAGTACTGTAATGGAATGCAGAAAGCTGGTTGCAGAGTGTTGACTCTTTTTGTCTTCAGTGGCTGGCTTGCATAATTGAAGACAGATGAAAACATACTCTGGTCAACATTTCCAGAACTGTTTTGGGGTCAGACTTGTGAATAGGGATATCTGCAAACATCTTGTAGTTACTTTTTAGTAATCGGTTTTTAATTACTTGTTTGTGAAAAGTATCCCTCTGTTTGACTAAAAATATCTTTCATGCTGAAAACATGAACACCCAACCACTTTTATGTTTTAGACTTTTGTCTAAAGGATATGTAAATAAAAATTCTCGAAGTGTGTGGCTCATTTTTTTTAATGTGAACGATTCAGTTCTGGGTTTTCTGTAGCAGCTACAGACGTTATATATCATCAAAAGGAGATCAACTAATCATCTAAAGAAATCCTTCTATTTCATGAAAACGTCAAATATTTCCTATATTCTTAAAAATTTTTCTTGAGTTTCTTGTATTCTGGACGCAGTGCTATTACTTACAAATTACTGATCCGAAAATATTTGCTGAATATTACTAGTGCAGAATTAGCTATCCGTGGAATAGGCATGCTGCAATATCTGGTGTTTTGTGTATCAACTTCAAAATGCCTAAGCAAGGATCACTACTGAAGTGAAAGTACAAAGTCTGTCACACATGCTAGTGGCTGAGTGTATGGAAACCTGAAGTGTACATTTGACTGGATAACCTATAAAGGATATGTATATCTCTGAATATACAAACTCCAATAGACTCAAGTAGGGAAGAAGCAAGCCATTATGCATTCATAGTACATTCACAAATTTTTGTCTGGTATTTGATCAGTTCTATGGAAAGTTACTTATTATCAAAATTAAAGGTATTGGTCTGCTTTAGGTGTTTCACCACATGAGTTTAAAAAATCACTTGGAACAGGCTGATTGCTTCCCTTTGAACACACAATCTACTGCACTAAGAACTTATACCGAAAGTTTTATGGGAGGGACACACTGATGACATGATTTTGCAAGGTTAAATCCCCTATATTTCTGAAGACCTCTGAGCATTAAGAAAGCTTTGATACAGAAGACAAGGACAGCTTAGAAGGTTACAGTTAGGCTGCATGATCTATGATAATGTACCTAGGGTTAATATGCTTTTATATTTTGAATAACCCAGATGGACTAAGACAAGAAAATAAGACATACACATAGAACAAGTTAGGTGGATACAGACACTTTCTACTATGCAAGATGTTAGTAGATTTTTATCACACAACTGAGGGTGCGTGATAACTTGGCACTTTTTCGGCTTTCAGCTTGCTTAAACTATAGTTCACTACTGTATCCTGGGAGTACAAACAAGATTCAGGTTGCACAACAGTGCTTAGCCAGGGTTGAGTAAAGCTTGTGTCGACTCTGAACCAAGGCAAGGCAACATGTCAGGTTTGGGGATGTAACTGTCAAGAGATGTAGAGACAAGAGTGATTCCATCACATTTGGCACAAAGGAGACCATGCACCATCTCAGGCAGATGGTAGCATTTAATTATAATTGAAACCAGATCAGACAGAGGAGGTTATTTAGCATTTGTAAAGTATCTCAGTAGATGATTAATGAATTAAGGTAGCCTATGATTTTCAGAAAGCTGAGTATTATCACTTATTTGGCAGCCTGTCCCAAGATAGATAATTATATTGCTGTTGACCTTTTTGTTGTTTTGTCTTGTCTTTATCCTTCTCATGGCCACATTTTATTCTGTCCCCTTTTTATGTCTCCTTTTCTTTCCTTTGTTACCCTGAGGCAGGTAGAATGAAAGTCCCCATGGAAATGAGTTATGCGCTGCTTCCTGTGTTTCATCTTTCCCTGATCCAAGTGTTTTCATCCTTCCACCTTAACTCTGTTGGTTAAATCATATTTGTTTCATAAAGCCCTAATCTACAGTAAATCTTTGTTTGCTGCAAACCTCTCTGTGATGCTGATTACCCTAGTTGTTCAGTTCCTTGTAAACAAAGGTTCAGGCTTTTGGAAAAGCCTTTTTTTTTTTTTTTAAGGCAAGAGGACAAGTCTTGTAGAAATTAGAAGGATTACACAAATTGGTAAAAAATCAGGTGGCAAAAATAAAATCTTTGTTCTCTGACTTCAGTTCTATGTTTTTCTCTAATTCTTTTTTTTTCAGTAAAATAAAACTGATTTCACATTGATTTTCATGAGAAGATGTAGGCTACGCAGGAAACATTAGCATCAAAACAATACTGATTTTCTTCTTCAGTAATATCAGTTGCAAGACAGAATAGGACATCTTGATATTTTTTCTTGGAACACACTTGTTTTTCTCAACTATTATTGGAGCAATTTCTATAATCAGTTTCTATCACTCAGTCTTCCAACTGAGTGTCATTTATCTGATCTGTCATGGTATTCAGATATTGTACTGTAGAAGTGGACTCCAGTCACATAATACCAGGTTTGATCCATTTTTGGACAATGTAAACTTTTTAAATTGCAATTTTGAATTGCTGGAATAATTATATTGTCCATGTTTAAATTTTGGGGGTTTTTTCAAACACAGTTTGTGTATAAAAGTAATTCAGAAAGGAATGCAAAGCTTTTTCAAGTCCCAATATTATAGTTACCTGTAGTGGTTTGAGCCTGGATAAATGCCTGGTGTCCAGCAAAACTGTTTCAAGGCCTTTCTTCCCCCCAGTTTTTGCCTTCCAGAGGGAAGGAAAAAAAAAAAGCCAGCTAGGAATTTATGGCTAGAGGTAACAACCAGAAGAGGAGCTTGGATTAATACCACAGGCAAAGTAGAACTTAGAATAATGCTTAAATATATTACTAACAAACTAAAAACTGAAAATAAGAAATAGAAGCAGGTTAGAAACACTTTTCCACTACCACCCCTCGTCCTGTCCATGCCCTCCTCCTTCCCCTGATGGTGTGAGGGACAGGGAAATAGAAGGTTTACAGTCAGTTGTTGTTGGGTCAGCCATTCGAAGTCCAAGACTTAAGCTGCAGTNGCAGTTCTGCCAAAGGTGCTGTCTCAGGGGGCTTTCCTGTGGGCTGCAAAGGGACAGCTCGCGTCACCAGTTGCCACCTCGGTCACAGAGGAATCACAACTCTGAGTCCTTCACCTGCACTCCTTGGGGTCCTCCCCACGAAGGAGATCCTCTACACTCTCATGGGTCATTCCATGGGGTGCAGTCTCATGAAAAGCTGGCTGTACCTGCTTAAGCGTGGGCTTCTCCCTCTGTGGGTCTCGGCTGCAAATCTTTGCAGGGCATCACTCCACCTTGGGAGCCTCCTGCTAAGTGGCAGCCTCTTTCATGCATCCCCCTGCTCTGGCAAGGGGGTCTTTGCACCCCAATGGATCCCATGGGCTTC